>JAZHYW010015654.1:0-84342 GCA_037355805.1 Ixodes ricinus
TTCTACAAACAAACTAGTGGAACGGCAATGGGTGCAAAGCAATTTCCGTTACCTTGGCTAACCTCACAATAGAGGCGACCGAGTGGCAAACCTTAGAGACATTCGCCCCAGAAACCTACCTTACGGTATGTTGACGTTTCTTTGTGTAGTGTAAGAACCAGTGAAATCAACGATTTTCACCATCACTTAAACTCCATCGAACCGGCGATGCAATTTACAATTGAGCTGGAGTCTGACGGTTCTCTTCCATTGTTGGGCGTGCTCACGAAGAAAAAGACCAACCGTTTGACATTGGAAGTTTACAGAAAATCGTCACACACCGGCCGATACCTGAACTTCTCGTACTACCACTTTGCAACGCACAAATCTGTGGCTTCCGCACTCTTCAGGCGAGCGATTATGGTCTGCTCCACTGATGAGGCTCTTAGAAGAAAAGAGGTCACAACGATCAAACACGACCTGAAACAGAACGAGTGTCCTGCGAGGTTTTGAACAACACGTACAATAAAACTTAGACACAGTGAGACAGAAAACGCCCGTCCTCCACCCAACCGCGTATGCGTCCCGTACATCAAGAACCCAAGCGAGACTCTTGAGCGTGTTTTACAGAAAATAGGGCGTCAGTGTGACACATAAACCGGTGTCCACCATTGGACGCATCTTCTCGCTTCTAAGAGATCGTGCTCCCAAGAAAAGGCTCAGGGACTCGTCTACAGGATCCCCTGTGTTGACTGCACCGCCTCCTACATTGGGAAATTGCTATAAACTTCCCAGAACGTCTACGCCAGCAGATGACGTCAAAAAGAATATTGTGCAGGGTAGCGCACTGGCCAGAAGAACACTTCGAAAAGAGGGTCACACGATTGGTTTAAACAACTTAACTATTCTTGGCATGGAAAGAATCTGGTGAAGACGCCTTTTGTTAGAGTCCTGGTACATTCAGAACACCAAAAATAACGACAACCGGTCAGCTGGTACACTTCCAAGCGCCTACGTGTCCGGTTTACGGTGCGTCACGCGAGGCGATACGAACCATAAAACAGGTGCAGAAACAACGGCCGCTTTGAAGAAGCCAGCAACACCGGGCGATTTGCAAGACGATGACAAGGACAGAAACAGTCACCCGTGAACAAGTGGCCGAACTGGCCTTGAAACGTGGGGCTCCATATTATTTTTAGTTAGAGTTTTCCTTTCATTCATTGTCATTCCTAATCAGGTGGATGTCCACAGAAATGTTTATGTTCAACTATGAATCTGAAAGAAATTATAGGGCTAGGCAAACAGCTAGGCTTACAAGGTGTGGAACTTAAAGAATGGGTGGAAGAGAAAGTTGCCTACGAACGCGAAGAGAAGGCGCGCGAGAGGGAGGAAAGGGCTGCGGATAAAACAGCAACCCGAGAGAATGCTGAAGTGGAAGAACAAACATTACAATTATGCACAAGGCTAGCTGAGAATGGTGCGACAACTACTGTCGGGATTACAACAGAGAGGGGAGCAGGAACGGAAGAACAAAGTCCTGTCACCTCTGTCCCCGGAAATGTATTCCTCCATACGATGAAAGGCGAGACAATTTAGACGCCTACTTGAAAGCATTTTGAATGCATTGCTAAGGGGAAGACTGGCCAGAACCTAAATGGGCTACCGCTCTAAGCATGTGCCTGAGCGGAAGAGGCGTTGAAAGTCTGCTGCAGACTATCGCCTCGGGATTCTATGAGTAATGAAGCGACCAAAACAAGCTCTCATGGGTAGATTCCGATTTACGACTGAGGGTGTGGGAGACATTCAGGAAATCGAAACCCGAAGAAGGGTGACAGCCAGCCAGCACACTGCCCTGCTTCAAGGATGCTTTGATAGGTGGATGGAGGAGGTGCAGCACCTTAACATACCGGCCGCTGAGAGATAAGATCCTGGCAGGACAGTTCATATCTTAGTATCACACAAAACGTACTATCTGTTTAAAAGAGAGAAACTGCCAGACGCTAGCATCAATGGTTGAGTCCGCCAATTGATTTCTAGAGGCGCAACAACAAGAACCTCTCCTCCTTTAGAGACGACGCAGAGCGCTAGCCCATAAAACTAACCTCGATGCGCCGGCATTTGCGAAACCTAAATGTTTCTTGTGTGGCAAGCTTGGTCACAAAGCACGAGAGTGCCAGAAGTAGTTTCAGGCAAAAGATTTCATCCTGTTCGTTTTGTCAAAGAGAAGGGCATAATATAAAGGACTGCCCCTAGAAACAAAAAAATCCGCGAATCCTGTGCCTTAGTGGAGCCAGAATCAGTTTATTTATTTATTTATTTAAAAGTTCCCTCAGGGCCCGAAGGCATTACAGAGGGGAGCGGGTTACATCAGTGGAATTCAACAACATACAATAAATAACAACCTATGAATGCAAAACAATATGTACATATTAGTGAAACGCTGAAATGTGAACATTGTTAAGGCAATTCTTGAAAGCAACGCTGTCAGATATTGATACCACAGACGCTGGAAGGTGGTTCCACAACACTGTGGTTCGGGGTATGAATGAATTGTGAAAAGTAGCAGTGTTACATGAAGGTACGCCCATCTTGTGTCGGTGATCGAGACGTGGTGATATGTAAAAAGGAGAAGCTAATAACTTGTCACGCAAAGTATGATTGTGGTAGTAGATTTTGTGAAACAGGCACAAACGGAAAACTTCTCTACGCGATGCAAGATTAGGCAGGTTTAAACTTGATTTCATGGATGTTACGCTGGCAGTACGGTGATAATTAGTAAGTATGAATCGGGCGGATCTATTTTGAATTGCTTCAACTGCAGATGTTAATACGTCAGTACCGGGGTCCCAAATTGAAGAGGCATATTCTAGTTTAGTGCGAACAAGCGTTTTGTAAAGAAGTAGTTTAAGCGATAAGGGGGCTGCTGAAAAATTTCGTTTTATGAAACCCAGCATACGATTGGCGTTACTTGTTACGTATTGAATATGAGTTTCCCAGGACAGATTGGATGAGATATGAACTCCCAAATATTTGTAGTTTGTTACTTGTTGTAAAGGAGTATGACTCAGGTAATAACAAGAGACATCACTGTGAAGCCGAGAAACCCTCATTACCTTACATTTGTTAGTGTTAAGCTGCATACGCCATAAGTCACACCATTCAGATACACGGTCAAGGTCACACTGAAGAGAAGAAACATCGGATTTGTTAGTCACTTCACGATATATAACACAGTCGTCGGCAAACAAGCTAATTGAAGATGAAACACAGGAGGGTAAGTCATTGACATATATAAGGAAAAGAAGAGGACCCAGTACAGAACCCTGTGGCACCCCGGACGTCACAGAAGCTGAAGGAGAAGACGTGTCATTCGCAAATACAAACTGAGACCGGTTAGTTAGGAAGGCGTGAATCCAAGATAATGTACCGGAATCAATACTGAGTTTGCTTAGTTTATGAAGTAGTAGACTATGTGATACCTTATCAAATGCTTTAGCGAAATCGAGGAATATGCAGTCAGCTTGGGAACTTCGATCAAGAATAAGGTGAAGGTCGTTAGTGAAAGTTAGTAGCTGGGTTTCACACGAAAATGACTTACGAAAACCGTGTTGGGCGGGAGAAAAGAAGTTATTAGACTCCAAGAAGTTTACTAAATGTGAAAAAATGACGTGCTCAAGAATTTTGCAAGGGATGCTGGTTAGTGATATGGGGCGGTAATTAGAAGGAGAATGTTGATCACCCGTTTTGTGTATCGGCACCACCTTTCCCACCTTCCAGTCGTCAGGTAAACACCCACAATTAAGAGACTGATTAAATAGTTTAGAAAGTATTATAGAAGAATATTCTTTGGTACTTTTTAGGAATTTTGAATTAATAGCATCTACTCCCGCAGAACATGATATTTTTAAAATTATCGATTACATTAACAATTCCACAAGCATCAATATCAACCGGGTACATAGGCACAATCCAGTATGTTGAAATGGAGGTAAAGATGACACGTTAACGTCTGAGAATGAAGCGACAAAGAAAGTACACAAACTCCGCTTGGAAACTTTATAGAGGGGTCAGGTCCAGTATCCACAAACGATTGTGAGGCAGGGCCAGTTAACGTGGTTCACGAGAACGACGATATATTGGACGTATATAACATGCCCGTGTTACGGGGGTTGCTTTATGAGCAATCAGTCAGCGGGCTATGTGACATGGGTAACAATACAGTGATAGTTCGACGCGGCTTGGCAAAAGATTTTGTCTCACAGGAAAGACAGGAAAGGTTTTTCTCGTAGATGGTACATCCTCGCAGCCGCCGCAGGCAAAAATAATGCTGCGTTTTCCATACTTTGTTGGAGAATTGATTGTGAAGTGCATGTACACATTTTTTCATGATGTGATCGTAGGAAATATTCAGCGTGCACGGGGAGTCGATGAGCCGGACTTCGAATGGAAAAACAAAATGGTCCAGCAGGCCTCACAACAACCTGAAAAGGAAGATGCCTCGATAGACACTGCGGCAACGAATGACGTGTCAGCTGCAAATAAACTGAAGTCCTCGAACAAAAAGGGCACATCTAAGGAAATGGAGAAGCAGGCGTTCACCACCGAAGTCATAAAGTAATATCAACGATGCGATGGCACGTTGGAGAATTGTCGCAACAAAATCGGAGAGATAGACCACGCCAAAGATAGATCGACATACAGCTTTTATTGTTTGAAGGGACTACTATGTCGACGTTATGAACAGAAAGAAGGTGAGGTGTTTAAGCAAGTAGTCGTTCCAGCCGCCCTAAGAACGTACGTCATGGAGGTAGCACACGACAGCGTGATGGCTGGCCACCGGGGAATGAAACCTACCACTGACAGGGTGCTAGAGGCCTTTTATTGGCCACGAGTGCAAGCCGACGTTAAAAGAGATGTGAAATCAAGTGATGCATGTCAGAGTGCCACTCCTAAGGGGACGGTCAAAAGGGAGCCTCTCGGCCAAACGCCAATCATTAATACTCCATTTGAAAGGATGGCTATCAACCTGATAGGTCCGCTTCCTACGAGCTCCGAAAATAAGAACCGCTACATTCTAACTATGGTAGACTTCGCGACGAGATACCCTGGTGCGGCAGCGCTACCATCCTCTGACTTTCACACAGTAGCGAAAGGCCTATTGGAGATCTTTTCGCGCGTGGGCCTCCCAGACAGATTTTGTCTGATCGTGGGACAAGCTTCACATCGGGGCTCAAGCAGGAGCTCACTACACTGATGTCCGTCCAACAGCTGGAGACAACTCTGCACCACCCCATTTGTAGCGGTTTAGTGAAGAGGTACAGCGGTACTTTAGAAGCAGATGTTGTGCAAGATGTGCCAGGAGAAGCCCCGATTATGGGATAAGTATCTCGCCCCGCGCCTGTTTGCCTATCGAGAAGTCCCCCAAGCGAGCCTAGGTTTTTATCCGTTTGAATTAATTTATGGGAGGCATGTTCGCAGACCCTTGACGATACTAAAAAACATCTGGACGGATGAGGAGTTAGAACGAGATCTAAAAACAACATACTCGTATGTTTTGGACCTGCAGGATCGCCTTGAAGAAACCACGGGACTGGCACATTAGAGCTTGGCAGCCACCAGCAAGCACCAGAAGAGGTAAGACAAAAAGGCGGAAAGACGACTTTTAAAAGTAGGATATAGTGCACTGATGTTGGTACCGGCCAAGAAGTACGAGCTGCGTGTGCACTGGAAAGGGTCCCTACAAAGTAGTAGAAAAAATAAATGAAGTCGACTATGTCATAGATTTAGGGAAAACTACGAAAGTGTTTAATATTAATATGGTAAAAAGTATGAGGAGCAGAGAGAGAGATACCGAGGTTAAGAATTAAGCGTCCTCAATAAGAGCTATCGATAAGGGGAAGTGGAGCAGGGCATACCCTCTATGGACATCAGGCCTTTCCAGGGAATTGATGATGTGGTGGTGGCCGAAGACCTCGGCAAGAGAAAGAAAATGGACATCAAGAGCGTTCAACAAAACTTTGAAGATATATTTGCCGATGTGTCTGGACGAACAGAACTGTTGGAGTGCAAGCTTGAGCTGAAGACTAACGATCCTATCCAGACTCCACAATACCCAAGTCCCTTCGGAACGAGCGAGACGATAGAGGAGGAAGTGGCACAAATGTTGGCGCTACAAGTGATTGAGCAATCAACGTCGCCGTATCGTTCTCCTCTGGTCCTAGTGAAGAAGCAACATGAGCCACATCGCGTCTGCATTGACTTCCGACGTCTAAACGACGTACTCCTTCCTGATGCCAAGCCCATTCTACGGATATAAGACGTGTTCACGGAAGTTGGAAAAAAATGTTTCTCGGAGCCAGACTTGTATAAAGGGTACTGGCAGATTCCCTTACCAGCGACTCTAAAGAAAAAAACAGGAGTTTCTACCGAAAGCGGTTTGTATCACTTCAAATACATGCCTTTTGGGATTAAGACTGCATCTGCCGTCTTTACGCGACTAATCAGGAAGGTTCTCAGAGGTTTCCAAAGCGGTACAACATTACATAGACGATACTCTAATCGCCACGGAGACTTGGGATGAACATCTCAAAGTGCTTGAACAAGTTCTTCGGCGAAGTGGCGAAGTAGGACTCACTGTTAAACCGACCAAATGTTAACTGGGAATGAGGAGAAATCATGTTTCTAGGGTCAGAAATTGGGGCACGGTGAGCTAGCTCCGCTACCGGACACCCTACAAAACATAGTAGGCTCTAAGCGACCCGCAGTAAAGAAACAGGTGAGATACTTTTTAGGACTGAACGGGTTATTATCGGCAGTTTGTTCCAAATTGTGCGGACAGAGCTCGTTCCTTACTTGAGCTTACGAAAAAAAGGGAACCCAACAAGGTGCGTTGGACTAGTAGGCCCGAAGAAGTCTTTCAAGAATTACTGCGGGCTTTCTCAGTATGACCCATTCTCGGAGTGCCAGACTTGACGAAAGGGTTTGTGCTTAAGACAGACACGTCAGATAGCTGTCTTAGTGCGGTGTTGATGCAGGAGTACGCGTCATACTTACATCCAGTGGCGTATGCCAGTAGGGGCTTGATGCCCCGCGAGAAAGTTACCCTATTATTGAGAGAGAGGCCGTAGCGTTAGTTTGGGCAATCCAAAAGTTTCACGTGCACCTATAGGGACGAGAATTTATAGTCCAAACGGATCATCAACCGCTGGAACATCTACATAAGATGAAAACAGCAGACAGTAGAATTATGAGGGGAGTTTGCTTCTAAAAGAATACCAATTCCGTGTACACTATATAAAGGGAGTAGAGAATGTAGGGACTGATTAGTTGAGCCGCGTGTGACATCCGCTGAGGACCCTTATGGGGCACGTGGTTGTTAATACTTGTATGGTGTTGTGTGTTTAAATAAGAGCGGGACATTGTAATTAGGACTGCCAACAAAGTTTTGCTCGACCTGCGGCGGAACGGGTAATGGGAACTTCGGGATCTACTAATGTGAAGTGGTTTTAGTTGCTGTTTTTTTTTTTGACTTGCAAACAATTACAAAAGCAAGACAAGACAAGGAAGAAAAAACGTGAAAGAAAACAGATGCGCGATGAATGACGCTGTCTTTGAGAAGTGCTCGAGAAGGGCGCGAGCGTAGCTCAGAGTCGAAAGGCCCAGATGCGAACAGCTGTTCGGACCTCCGTCGACGTGACCAGGCGTCAGAGGCCCGACTCTGTCCCCGCCTCCTTTCGTGGTCAAGGTGCCGGCCTGCCTGAGGCCGACTGGACTACGTGAAGCGTTGAAGACAACTCCAGCGACCGGGTTCACCAACATGCCCGGAAACCAGACGCTCGACGCTAACAACAACTGCCGCCGAGCTCATCAACGACGAGATCTCCACCATCTGCCTTCAGTGCTACCCCTCCATCTGACCAGGGCAAAAACTGTGAGAAAGGCAACACGTACAATGAAATTCTGTAAAATAGCCGCGGTGTAAATATTTGGTTTTTCTTTTCTTCTGATGTCTATAATGCAAGAGGGAAATATTCCCAAACGCATCCTGTGTCTTCTGTTATTCTGTTAACACCCTAAACACACGAACCGTACCGTCACAGTGACTGTTTATTTCTTGCGGAGCGTGTAGATTTTGCTAATTACAAATCAGGTGTTTTCGAACCCAAAATTTTACTCCAACAACCCCTTTTGCTAACAGTGCAGAAATAGTTCCTCTGGAGTAGGCGGGGCATTATCTTGTTCTCCCTAAAAAATGGCTAATTTGGCGAGAGCACTGGGTAATCTTAGTCATGAAGAAATAACGGAACAACAAAGGATTTTGGTTGCAGACAAGTAGGTTAGCAGTTTGGTGGGGAGGGTTTAGAGAAGCGTGATTATACGTAGGGTAAATGTGATATGAATAAACGAGAAACGTAGTTTTTAGAAAAATTTAAAAGAAAGGGGTGTAATTTTTTTCTAGGCTAGATAACGCACGTACCGCGGAATGGAAATGCTACACTCAATGCCACCCATTCAATAATTTATCGTATGATAGAAGACATACGCTTGCAAGAAGTATGCTGGCAGTTGTCACAGTCTAGCAATCAAAAGGTCGTATCCAAAACGCTTCGCTAGAAAACAGCGTTTGACTAGGATTGAAAATAAAGGTGGGTCCGTTCTGCACAACCAGGAGCTAAAAGAGGGAATTTAGTCCGTCTTAATTAAATCAGCGCGAAATATGACACTCACAACAAAAAAAATTAAAAAGCCTGCAGCGAAGCATTTCAGAAGCAGCCCTGATTTTTCTCGTATTCTTGACGCACGTTTAACGAAATAACTATTACTGCCTCCAACAATTAGAAATAATGTTAGTTACACGCGGCCGGTGTAATATTTACACTAGCTAGCCCTTACATACTAAAATACAATACACGATAAAATAATTTTATTTTTGCGGAAAGAAGCACCACACAACACTGCGTTAAAACACAACGAGAAAAGCCCGTCACCGATTTTATTATTCATTGAAGAAGGATTAATCCGAATACAAAGCCTCGAAGGCGTTATTTCCGAGTGAATGATACGTGCACTAGCAGTTTCAACTTCCATGAAGCAGCAAAATCTGCGGAATTGTCTTCGCTTTTCAACATAACCAGCGATAATGACCAACCCAGGATCAGGTAGTAACAGTACGCGTTAAGGGTTATAAAGGGGAACCGACATCGGTGGACATTACGGCCTTCTTTAAATCGGGGCATTAATTCGGGGCCGCCTTAGCCTGTGCCTGGGCATTGTACTGAGCCGGATGGTCGACTGAGCGCCCCTCTTCTCCGTGCACAAGAGGTTTGGCGCTTGCAGCAGCGACTGCCCTGTGGACAGTTCTTGCACCAAGTACTGGTTCTCCGGCCACGTTGGTAACAACGATGGCGACAGCTGCAACGAAAATGCGAAGCACCAGGAAGAACTCGTTATTGTTGTAATGCGGAGCGAAACAGGATACCTAGGTTCTCTTGTATACATTATTAGTGTGGTTCCGTGTTTTCGGTAAATAACAGGACACACCGAAAACTAACCAATGAGCCCATTATATCAAAATCGGAGAAAACCGAAAATACCTCAAATTGGAGCTGACTCTGAATAAGGGGAAAGGATTATGTTTCACGGAAAGAAGCATTTGGTCGTAGCTTTGTTGTTTGTCGATCCGGAACACTGGTTCAACTGAACTGTCCCGAGGCTGCTTCTTTCTTCGGAAAACACGCCCATCGTCCCGTTTTCTTTTAGATGCGGAGCATCTCTTGCTCAGGTCTATGTCCCGCGGCGTCGGCGTCGTCCGCACTCACACTACGCATGCGCAACTCTCCTCCTTCCCTCTCTCCAACAGCTGCGCGTTACTCTCTCCGCTCTCTCTCTCTACCAGCTGCGTGCACTTCGCGTGCGTTCGCTTCACTCACACCGCGCGCGCATGCGCAGCTCTCCTCCTCTAGTCTCCTCTCCTTCAAGTGTGAATATAAGCAGCGGTAGCGCTGCGCGCGTTCCCCCAGAGGAGTGAAAGGAGGATAGTTTTGGGCGCGCGGGTCGCAGCGCCACGCCAGGGCTTTCCAGTGGGGTGGGCTTTCCCGCAACTCTGCGGCTGTCGTCTGCTAGCGTTTCTCGGCCGCTCGCGTCCTGCCGCAGCCCAAATCCGGCCGGCCAAAAGAAATCAGTCAAGAAGGGAATAAATTAACTACGATCCGCGATGCTCCGCATCACCCCATGGTTCCCCTCGGGAAGATGGTGTAATTTTTGCGTTAGTTTCGGAACAGTATTTAAGCACTCCGTTCACGCACACGTTTTACGAAGGAAGAGGAATTCCATGTCCGTGTCCTGGTTTTTTCTCGACATAAGCACCCATAAATACCGGACATTTTTAAAAGATATCAAAAATTGGTAACGAAAAACACCGAATCTTGAAAGGAAACACGCTCACACACACACAAAGAAACACGCCTAATCCGAGGAAAAATAAACCGCGTAAATACGGAACCGCAATTATTACACTCCGGAGGATGCCCAGCAAAGCGCATGGGCAGACTTGAGCCCACACTGTAGTTTTAAATTAGTGCATGGCGCAATCGCTGTGGGTTTTACCAGACGTCTTTCTTTGGTTCGACACGTAAAACCCTTCGACATATTTGTCTTTTGTAGTTTTGGAAAACGAAGGCGAGAGGCTTGGTATATGTTCGCGGATCTTGAGTTTTTGTTGGTTCTTAGGCGCTCCTAATGGTGAATGCCGCCACCTCATTGGCTGCGGATAAATAACATAAAAATGTGCGCGGGGCTTACCATGTCTTGCGTTTCGTAAGCTGTTCGTGACTCTCTAGTTGTGCATACCACCGCGTCTGATGAATACAACCTAAAAGACCAGGCCAGCGAATGACGTCATTGCCAGTGGTAACCCTACACGCCAGAAGCGCCGAACGCGCTGAGGCCTCGACGAGAATTGACACTCGTTGTGAGACCTTGCAATAGGGTCTTGCGGTGATGCTGCCGGAACGAAGGCAAGCGCTGGCTTGGATCCACGAGTGATGACGTTTTTGGTGAAAATGATGCAGGCCTTGGCTTCAACTGGTATCGGTGTGACGCTAAACACCAGGAAAATTTTTTCAATGCGGTCTAGTAAGAGTGTTTCTGAAATCGAACATCTACAACGAACTAAGCGACCGAATATTCACACTTTTAGTTTGAGCTCCAACCTATACAAGGCGCTGAGAAGAGAACGTCGGAGACCGACGTTCGGGCTCACCGAATAAGATGGCGAGGACCTTTGCAGCGCTGTCCATTGCCGGCTTTAGGATCGGCAACCCTAAAATGAGAAGAGAGACTACGTGCAAGGGAATTCGTTCTCAACAGCTTATGTTTTGACACACGTTCAAAGATTATGTATATAGATTTACAAAGTGAACTTTTATCACGTAGTTTAAGTATCAATTCCCAGTATTTCTATTAGTTGTCAGTGCAACCTCACATCCTGTGATCACCGTAAGATAAGAGAGCGTTCGAGTGATCTTCTTAAGTTCGCGGCATTAATACTCTCGTGAAAGACGATATTATGGATTCTTGTGTAGCGAACTTGCCTATCTGAACCTGACAGGACTAACTGATAATAAAAAGAAGTGTCGTGGAGGCGCATGTAAAGCCAGTACCAATGAACTGTCAAAAAAAGATTGGACATATCTCTGAGCGCAGTGATTGAAATGATATTGTCCTTTAATTGCATTTAATATGAGCAGTCCTGTGTGAATTCTCGGGGCAGTCACGGCGATAGCATCGACAGCTTATGGTATCCGAATAAATATATTGTTGATATTGATTTATTGAACGTGAATGTATCTCGTATTTATATATATTCCACCTCACATAGAGGGACCTTCCCCAATGTCTGCTCAAAAACACCATGACGTCATACACTAGGACGTCACGTGACTATGACGTCACGGCGACACGTGGCACCTCAACTTTTGATAAAGGGAAACAGTATGTGCGATCGAGGCAGGGTCTTCTTTATTACTTACATAACAAGAAACACCTGTTCGGAAAACCTAAATGCTTTATCAGGCGAAAACCATTTTATTGCCACTTCTGTATAGTCAATTAATAGCAATGAATAATTTGGCGGAAAAGTGTTTTACATGTTCTCTCTTTGCGCAGAGTAGTTCACCCAATCCGAATGAAAGCTCCAAGTGAGACGTTTGCATGTGCATTTGAAATTGATTCTATCTTTTAGTAATTATGTAAGTTATGTAGTTTTGTTTACGGTGATTGCAAGATTAATCTAGCCTGTAAGTAACATATTTTCTGTCGCACAAATTTTGTTTTCCGGCGAAGATTTACTGAAGGGCATAGGAAATGATATGTTAGAGGAAACAAAGGGTCCCTTATACGGAGAGGAATTTCGGCAAAAGACAGACCAACATCAACTATAATCATATTTGCCTAGAAAACAACAATATAGCCGCTGACTTTGTCACCGCACTAGGTACACCCATATTACATGTAATTGGAAAAAGGACAGGGTAAAGAAACCGTGGTCGCTTTATGCATGTAACAAACAGAGATAACTTCAGAATGACTGTTATAAATATTGCCGCATGACTTACCACAGTGATGATCAGATACTTTTTCTTTAGGTCTAACAAGTAAGCTTTGATATGAAAGATGCAGAATAGCATTCTTATTTATACCCCCTGAAAAAATCAGCAAAAATTCTGAACAGCTGCATTTTTTCAAACAGAAGGCGTGCGTCATTGCAGAACTCCCGGCAAGAACAGAACTGTTTTCAACACAGAAACGTTGTCTATTTTGATTATACTCTGTTGTAAAAAATGATGTACGAATAATAAAAAAATATGTATATTAAAAATGTAGGGCACGTTAGCACGTGAACACCCACGTGACAAACTATCCTTCAGTTTGTATGTGACGTAATACTTGCCAGAGTTGACGAAAAGTAAAGGAAGTTTTCCAATTTTTTAATTCGTAGTCAGCTTACTCTGGTAGAGAAAGTTAAGAATAACGAAAGTTTCTTTCTTCACAAGTGAATAAAATTATGGGGTTTTGTCTGAACAACAGACGTGGACGAATACTGAGTTTCTTCTCTCGATATATCTTCATGAATGTTAGCCTGAATCACCAGTTGTTGAAATCTCCGCACACTGCACAAGTATGGCTATGAGACACAATATCTCTTATGTATTCAAAATGTTCTTCATTTAGGTAATCCAACAGCAAGGATATAGACGTTTATGTCATCTCTCCCATATATCCGAAAAATGTACCTAACTGGCAAATTCATAAGAGCTCTCAATCATGTGACTCACAGCTCACGCTTTAATGACGGGGACAAAGAAGAAAAGTTCCACTCAAGCTAGATCTTACACTGGACAGATAGTTTAATGCCAAGCTGTCACGTAATCACTATCGCATAGATGAGGTTAGTAACATAAAATTACCCCACAGGCAGCAATGACAAATTTCTTTATACCGCTCACAAATTTCACCAGGTCATGTAACTACTTGGGTGTTAGAGAAAATACGAAAGAAAATGGAACATGTATAGGAGCGTTCTATTAAGGCAAATAAAAATATTAGTGAAGTGATAAAACAAAATCAACTACAAGTGCTAATACAACAAAACACGTCTCGGGAAGAACGAGGATGAAAATAGGAGTAACGGTCAAGTATTGTTGGGCATTGCCTTTCCGGAGCACGTATGGCGATTACACAGACGGGAGAACTTCATCGCCGACTGAACCTCGAGACAAGCCGTACTCGTTGAAGGACTGCCTCGATCCTTCCTTGCAGGAGGCAGAGACTGGTTGTCCGATCTTGAAGTGCTACCGCCTCGTCTCGATTATGCTAAACAAACGGACCACTGTTCGCATCCCACTCGCGGTTCTCATCGTCGAGCTACTCTTGAGGCCCCAACCTGGACACTTGGCGAAAAGTCGGCGAGAAATTTGGCAGCCGTGACTGGCCAACGCCGCACTTGACCTTGGCGCCGGCCAATCATAGCCACCGGATTTCTCGCCGACTTTTTCGCCAAGTGTCCAGATTAGGGCCCTTGTTCTGCTATCTTCGTACTAGGGAGGGTGTTTCAACAGACTCTTGCCTAGACTACAAAAAAGCTGGTGCACGCCTGTTAAACCAATGCAGTATTTGTCACAACTATATTGAGCATGTAAATAACTTTTTCGATGTGCCAATCTGGTTCATTAACAAAAACAAAATAAACACGCGATTAAGATTACTACATATCATTCGCTACTGGGCAGATATATAGACTTCTTCTTCAAGTTTGCGCCACGTTTTTTAAGACCCAGAAAAACATTAGACACGCTGGGGCTATCCTGGTCAAAATGGTGCAATGAGATGTTTCTCAGCACGCTACTAGCACTCATATAAAGAAGGTTTCGCACTCAAAAATTATTTCTGAAGGTTAATTAACAATTTGTGTGTTTAACCTTTTCTGTATATACCCAAAGCAGTTGAGCTGCTCAATCGCAGTAGGAACAATATACTATGCAGGTTGGAGAAGCTTTGGGAGTACATGCCTACTTTAATTCATTGCCGAAATTAGATAAAAACTTCTTATATCGTACTTAAAACGGCAAGAAGCGCCATATTAAGGCAGACTGACGACGCCCTAAAAACATTATTGCAGAACATTTATTACACTCGCCTTTAACTTTCTAGTCAAGATGTCTACAGAAACCCGTTTGGTGAAGTGCAAGAAGACTCCTGTTTTAACTATGATAATATCAAACATCAAGCCTACAATTTTGTGTCGTGATTTAGGAAAGTAGGTTCTTTGAACCATATCTGGTGGTATTAAAAAACCTGAGATGAAGTGAAACTTGAATTTCTGAAATTTGCGTTATGTCCTATCTTAGGCTCTTGGCTTAAACTTTAATTACAGGACGCTTTGTTTCAGTCGATGCGCTGTATAAAGGATAACATAGCCTAGTTCACCTTGAACATGTTTTTGTCTTCTGTTAAAAATGGTATAAATTAGGAAATAAGAGGTATCTTTAATCAAAAAAGCTTTCCGTAGCCATAAACATGTATTTTCGAAAATATATTGCAGGATTGCTAACATAACTGCATAGAATTATACCGTCACGACAGCAGGTGTTACAAAGCAAATCATATGTATCCTTGAACTTGTTTTCCCTTTCTTCTCGGCATCATTAAAAATGGGCTACGTCAGCACTAATTACAAGTGCGACAGATAGTCAAAAACATAATTAGTGAGAGTCATCCAACGCGCAGTAAAATGAAGCCTTACTATGTACTGTTTGTATGTTCTCATTAAACGCTCTCAAACGTTTTGCTGTATGAGAGTTAAATTAACCTTTGCTACAAAATGATGCAAGTAATTAATGCGCCGAAGGTGCTTTGAATAGGCCAACAAAAACATAAAAACAATAGGAAGGAGAACAAAAACGCCTGCTAATAATAATAATAATCAGTTTTATTTCCGTTGCGACAATGGGGGTGACAAGGGAAAAAAGCTGGAGCAGTCAGCTTGACAGGTTCGACTCACTGTTAGGTCTCTAGAGGCATAGGCGTAAAGAAAATAAAGATAATAAAAACAAATAATAGAAAAGTAACAACACTCGTCTAGATACACAAGTAAAAGGAAAAACATGGTTGATCGAAGCTGTATAATAATCTAAAAAAAAAGTTTATATGCATGTCATCTTTTCATTACAATCACAGCCTGACGAAAAAAAAAGGAAACAAGTACACGCAACTTGAGGCGTCTATATAGAAAAGGAAAAACTTTCAGAACAAAAAGAAACACTACACGATAAGAAATACACGAAGGTCACCGTGACAAAGGAAGCAATAGTCAAATACAAGGACCATGAATGCAACTACCTTAGCTATGACCGTCTGACGAGAACAATGATCGAATTGTTTTAAAATGGCAAGTTATTCAAATTCAAATTTCTAGATTCAGCATTGATTTAGTAATTGGGTATCCTGTATCTTAGCATTTGTGTGCTATAGTTTGTCCTTGGCATGTCACACCCAACACTCGGCTCGCGCGTAGGATAGACAGTAGTATTCTTGAGACGTTCCGAGGTTCATTAGAGGGTTTGTATTCCTGTAGTTCTATTTTAAACTCGTACTAAGTCTGTAATCGTACAAACTGTGTATGCGGATGAGACAAGGTTTTTAAAAGCTCAGACGTATGGGATAGACTGGCATATTGCCTATAGCCCTAATAGCCTTTTTTAAACAGAAGTATCTTATCCAGATTCGTTGGGGTGGTTGTTGACGCCACGAAACTAAGTGACAGATTGAGATGCGAGTAGAACTAGCGATTACACAATCATTAACTTAACGCTCATTGGTACAATGTGACGATGACGGTTTAACATGCCGACAATTTGGGAGAGTTTTGTGTTCAGGTAGTTAATATGATTATCCCAAGACATATTATTGATGAAAATAATACCAAGAATCTTGAAAGAGTTTACAATTTCTATCTTGGTTGAGTTTATGGTAAGGTCTTTCGTACTACTCATTACTTTATTTTTGGGATGAAAGAGAACAGCTTCAGATTTTCCAACGTTTATATTGGAGTAAGTTAGAACAGCTCTACATATTCATACCAAGCATCATGACAAGCTTTGTCAGTTAATACATCGGCATTTTCCCCAGAAAAAAAATACGCTCGTATCATCTATAATTTACAAACTTAGCTTCAGAATATATGTTGATGATATCATTCATGTATATGTTGAAAAGAAATGGACCCAGTATGCTACCTGCGGTACACCGGAGAGGATGGGTTTTGCAAGACGAGTATCCATTCATAAAGACGTACTGAGATCGATGCTCGAGATAAGATTTTAGTAACCGCAAAGCATGCCCACGAAAACCGTAAGTATCTAATTTTGTTAGAAGGATGGTTAGTTGACAGTCAGAAAGCTCTGAAAAATCAACAAACAGACCAGAACCAGTTTCTTCTCTTCAAAATTTTGTGAGATGAGCTCCTTCGCATCCAATAAGGCAGTCTCGGTGGATTTGTGTTTCATAAACCATATTGGGAGGTGTTTATGATGTTATATTATGTCAACATTTCACCAGCTTGACCTGCGCACTCACCCCTTTTTCAGAACGACAAGTGTTTCTATTTACGTATAGTTTTCAAGGTCCAAGTTATGGTATTTGATGTTTTCAAAGAATCGTGTTTGTCTACTCTTTTCGAATGTCTGTGACCTACAACAGTCCAAAATCAAGAGATGATCAAGGGGCATTTTTAACACGATAGTGATGACATTTTTCTGAGCGGTAGAGTTCAACCCAAAAATACCATTGTCCAAAACATCGGGTTTTTTTCGTATTTTTATTAACAATCTAACGTTTTCTTTTGATGTGCATATTCAAATCTCTAAGCACCTATTTGCATCTCGGTACTAAATCGTAGCACATTATCTTGATAAATCGATTTTTATGGATAATTGAAATTGGGTCGTAGCATTGCGTACACGCTATATTTCAATCTGCCGAAGCACATCTCACCTCTCTCTAAAGACTCAAGTTAGAAGCTCAGAAATGACTTTTTTAATAGTTATTTAACTATTTCGAATATATGTTTTCAATCGCAATAGAGCCGTCCCAAGCTAAACTCTATTCCACTTTATGTCTTACCGTAGCCGACGCAACATTCCGATGAAGCAAACAAAGCAATGCGAAAAGTGCATTGTCACGACGCTTATCACTCTGATGTGATATCACTCGGCATTTAAAACTATCACGCAGAAAAAAATGGCAGCGACCTTTACTTTTAAGTGCCATTATGCATAAATGGTTTATAATAAAGTTATGGGATGTTTTCGAGCTTGTTGGTGCATAATGGCATAATAGGGCCAAATGAAAGGAGAGAATTAGAATAATGAGAGGCCACAGGAAATAAAATATAGAGAGGACAGACACGCCAGCGGTGTGTCTGTCGCTTTTTTCTTTATATTATAATTTCTAATGTTAAGCTGCCCCTAAAATAAAATTATAGAAAAGTTCGTGTTTTTTTTTTTTTCTCCAAATATAGCGCGAAAGTACAGGGTGTCACTAATGAAAATTTGACAGCGTTCTTTTTTTTTACCGCAAAAATAAACTAGGCATTGCCGAACGCTCATCCTCCGCCCAAAGGTAGCGCAGAGGTCACAACCAGATGCCAAAGTTTCAGCCAACGTTACTAGAACCACTCAGTTGGGAAACTGCCATAGAGCCTGCTTTGAAAAAGTGGCTCCGATCCGTACTCGAGAACCGAGCTAATGGCGATCGTAACGCCGCCATTTCTCCCGCAGCGTCCACTCCGGGAACTGCACGGCTGCACGTATTGGTTCAGGTCGAGTCGGGCAAGGGCCGGTGGCGCCATCTCGCAGGGCCATCTTGCAGTAGCCATATAAAGCAACTTTCATGTTTCAACTCGTCGCTAAAGGGTGGCGCTGTTATCGTATTTAGCTCGGTCTCGGTGGATGCCAGCGGTCCAGGTTTCAAAGGTGAGTTTCCCAGGTGAGTGTTTTAGTAACGTTGGTTTCAGCCCGATCCGATACCTTATTCAAAAGTTATGTGGATTTTCTGAAAAGTTCAATAGGAAAATGGCGGCCGACGGTGTTTTTGAATACGTGGGGTCTCTATGGCACCAGAAACCGAAAACGGGCAAAAATGGGCTCCATTTTCCCATTGAAATTTTCAGAAAATCACTTATAACTTTTAATTAAGTTATCGGATCGGGCTGAAACTTCGGCACCTGGTTGTGACCTGTAGCGCTACCTTTGGGCGGAGAATGAGCGTTCAGCGATGCCTAGTTTATTTTTGCAGTAAAAACCCTGTAAATTTTCTTTTATGACACCCTGTACATTGCTGTATAGTTCATGTTACGTCAGGTTAAGTGACATAACTTTCTCCGCCAAATTTAGTCGGAAAACTGAACTCATGTCTAGGTCAGGCGGCGTCAGTTTGCTCATCCAAATTAGCGGGAAACTCACTTGGTGTATGGGTGACATGACATCCATTTTCCCAACAAATGTTGCACGGAAACTGAAGGTCTATACATCACGTGACATTAATCTTTCCACCAAATTTAGTGGAAAAACTGAATTGGCGCAAGGGTCCCGTGACGTCAGGTGACCCGATATCAACGAAACAGCATTGGTGTATACGTCAGACATGACTTCAATTTTTCCCGGTAAATTTAGCTTGAAAATGTGCGGACGCGCGGACGGACAAAACAAAAATTGCGATCGAGGGGGGGGGTGGTATTGTCAAAAAGCATTCCATGTTTTCCAAGCACGGCATCTCGGCGCGTTCACGGCGCGGCATTAGTTTACTTGGTGACGTGAAATGAACAAAGTTGATGGGCGCCGGAACGATGCAGATTTGACACGGCTAGATTGTTTCCATCAGTGCGTAACCTCGGCTGCGCGTAAACTTACTGGGAAGCTGAGTATAGTTTTACCAAATAGGTTCCCTTGCTTTAATGAGAACACCTAAAGGCGACCGTAAAGTCATATTGTGTTCCATCCTCTTGTTTTCATCCATCCATATTGTGTTCCATCCTTTCCATCCTATAGCCGCTATTCCACAGTGTCTGGTTTCAACATTTGCGTCCGAGGTTGACCGACTGAGTTAAAACTCGTTGCGTTTGAGTGGGACAAAATGTGTGGCGTCGAAAAGAGGTGACTCCGCTTGCTCACGACACTTCAACGTTCCCATTTCTGAACAAGAATTCAGGTATTTTCGTATTCGCAAGATCCGGTCTACGCACCATGGCCACGTGTAACAGCGTAACACGATATTTCAAGCCCATGTCAAAAATATTCCGGCCTATAGAGTTATAAAATATACGAGGAGAGAACGAGGGAAATGACGAGACGATGGCTCGCGGGGACATCAGTACGTCAGAGCTCTGGTTGGGTTGATTAGGGGTACACCTAAAGCAAGCTGCCCTTGTCTCCACTGCACTCGTCGAATGCGTTCGAAGGTGCAAGCCAAACGCATGACGCCGGCGTAGCGCGTTTTATCGTGATCGACGAGCGCAGTGGAGACTAAGGCAGCCAGCTTAGCGTCTCCCCACTAATTCTTGAAACCAGAGCTCGACGTACTGCCTGCTACACAACGCTGTACGGCGACGTTTGACGTACAGCGCTAACCCGGCAGATGTCGCCGGTGCGGTTTTCTTTGATAGAAAAATAAAGATTGCTACGCGCAGCGAATGCCAAAAAAACACGCAAACTAAATATACCACATACGGCTCTAAACGCGCGAAACACGCAAACGAGTATACCACATACGGCTCTAACGCGTACAAGCTCCGCGCACGTGTAGTGAAAGCTCCACCGTAGCCAGGTATCCTGGGCTTAATCCCAACCCCTGACCTGTTTCGATCTGTAAGAGCATCGCACCGCGCATGGTGCGTATCACTACTGCGTGGTGCACGTTAAGCAACCCAGGCTAACAGTCAGTACTGAACTGACGTAAATTTCTCAATCTAAAGTCGGTAATCTACGTTCATCCATAACTTGCGACTAGAATCTCCGCTTCACCACGGGCTCGCCGGCTTCCGCAGTACTTTGGTTGCGCGTGCCTGCGCGTTCACACTTTCCTGAGCGCTCCAACATCTTCGCACAATAAACCTATTGCTAATTTAGCCAAGCATCAAGGAGAATGCAGGGATTGGTTTTCCACCCGCACCGCATGCACGCCTTCTCCGTATGAAAGATTCGAAGCCAATAACCGAAAGAAAGCGTTGGCGAACGCGCGTGCAAGATGCAATTTGTTTTAGAAACGTTACTACTGCTAAGGGCAGCACGTGGGGCGCGTGGAACACCAATCCATGAATTCTTCTTGATGCTTGGGTAGTTTACCAGTAGGTCTATTGAGCGTGCCTACGCGTTTACCGGGACCGGTAAACCACCTTCCTTTCACCACCCAACCTCTTTTCTGCTCGTGGGTAAGAACGAGAGCATGGTTACGTGGATCAGATATAGCAGCGTGACAATTCCAACAAGGACGTAGCTTCCACCGCATTGTCAGCTTAGGGGGTGAACGGCTTCTAGGCTACAGGTTGAAGGGCACCTCACCAGTGACGTCAACACATTTTAAAAACCGAGTCGGCCGGACACGCAGATCCCCAGCTTCTTGCTCTATCGTCGAGCAAGGTCAAACAGCAAGCTTCGACTATCGTGAGCAGCCATCGACCTGAATAAATACCTATAGTTACCCCCAAATGCCGTGACAGGGCCCCAGAACATGTCGGGCGTATCTTTGGCCTCGTCAAGTAAAAGTGTTTTTTGTAGTGAGAAAACACGGAAATCGAGCAGAGCTAATACCGCTCGCGATTTGCCTCTCTGCCTTTCTCTGAGGAGTTTATTCGTGAATAAGCAAATTATCGGACATCACTAGCCGTTTGTTGGGAATGTACCCATTTTAGGAACCTCGCGCCATTCGTTTTCTCAATTCGCGATGCTTCTGCCTAGCAAACATCCGACACCCTTGTGTGACAACGGGAAATACCTTCGGCTCTTCGGGTGTTTGAGAACAATACTCCTCGAGAGGGATGACCGGAAATGCGTCAACTAGTGCGCTTTGGAAACTAGGACTAGACTCCGTCCGAGTCGGAAAGGACACGTTTCACATGACAAATCCTTGTAAGAACAAGCTCCAATGGCCCGATCTAACTTACTGACACGGGCTATAGGTTCTTCAATACAAGGAAGACGGAAACATATAACATTTTAACTAGAGACCTTCTACTGTTGAACGAACTACAAAATCGATGAGTCGCATTTTTTAGTCACATCTGTATGGTATTAGTGTCCAGTGATTCACGAATACAGTAAATTTACACCTAATCGTATAATGCAATGTTGTCACATATACTCCATTCATCCATAAGCTGAGACTGTGGTGGGAACTATAGTCCTCGGACCAGTCATATATGCCTCTCCATTTGATAATTCTCTCGCCCATACCCACGCGCAGAGAGCAGGGTCAGGTGATGAGAGGGACGCGGCTGATTGATTCCACCGGCACGTAGCTCCCACCGCAGTCTCGGCTGATGGTTGGACGGAGTGTACTGAGATTGATGACTGAATTGTATTTCAGATTGACAAGGAAACGTCAAAGTGATGCCTGACTATACTGAAATGACGTTAAAATGTTGAAATGTGTTATGTTAAAAGGTCAATGATTGAGACCAGAACCATGTCCATTCCATAAGCGTTGTACCCCGAGATCCTGCCTTGATCTCACGAGCTCCCCCAACACTTCTTCTTTATTTACCAGTGCGTATGTCAGGAACATCACATTTTTCTTCCCTTAATTAGGCAACCACTAGAGGTGGTTACTGGTTTGCAAAACGCTTTGGTGGGTGTCGGATTCGTGTAGGATACCGCCCCTCTTTGAGATGTTCATCAGTCATGTCTCCCGTTACGTCGCTCGACCCCGACCTGGTTGTTGGAGTCTGTGTCTCGATGTCCTCGGCCTCTACAATGACCGCTGACGCTCCAGGGTTAGGACGCGTTTGTTGGTTGTTGGCCACTGAAGTCTCTTCCGATGATGTCGGGACACAAACCGGTTTGTACATGTGAGTACTGTCTGGTGACTGTTCTCGTTGAGGCTGAGCCGGGATCAGCTGATCCTGATGGCGTCTCCATATCCTGCCGGGGGACACCTGTACCTGGAAGGATACCGGTCCTGTTTGCGAAACGACAGTACCACGCGTCCACTTTGACGATCCTCGATAGTTCCTCGCGTAGACGTCATCACCCTCTGACAGAGTGCATTCATGTTCCGGCCTCGCCCTTTGTTGTTTGAACTGAGACCTCGCCACTGTGTCCGAAATGGTGGGCTTCAGAAGATCTAGTCTGGTTCGTAGCTTTCTCCGCATCATTAGATTGGCCGGAGACTCTTTGGTTGTTGGATGAGTCGTGTTTCTGTAGGACTAGAAGAAACCTTGAAACCTTGGTGTCAATAGACGCCCCAGACGTTGTCTTCTTTAAGTGGTTCTTCATGGTCTGGATGAATCGTTCTGCCAATCCGTTAGTCGACGGGTGATACGGTGCAGACGTAACGTGCAAAATACCGTTTGTCTTGACAAAGGTCTTGAACTCTTGAGACACGAACTGTGGCCCATTGTCTGATACAATGCTGACAGGCAGTCCAAAGCGTGCGAAGCACTGGTGCAGGCATTTTATCACGGCTTCGGACGTCGTTGAGTTCAACACGAAAACCTCTGGCCATTTCGAGTGTGCATCGACCAGCACGAAGAACATCTTGTTCATGAATGGCCCAGCCAGGTCTATATGGACTCTCTCCCACGGGCGTGTTGGCCAACTCCACGGATGTAATGGTGCCTGTGCTGGGTTATTTCGTTGCACTTGACACTGCTTACAGGTTCCCACTTCGTCCTCTATGTCTTTGTCGATGGAGGTCCACCACACATAGCTTCTAGCTATTTCCTTTGTTCGAACGATACCGAAGTGATCGCTGTGCAGCTCTTTAAGAACTCTCTCTTGCAAAGTTAGTGGAACAATTACCCGTAGGCCCCACATTAGGCAGCCTTGATGAACCGATAGTTCCAACCGACGTGTGAAGAATGGTATCATTTCTTCTGCGCATTTTTCACTTCCCCAGCCCTTGAGCACCTTCTCCAAGACTTGGCTTAGGACAGGATCACGGGACGTGGCCTTTGCAATATCTGTGCTCTTCACTGGGAAGTTGCTGAAATAGTCGCAGTAGAACACGTAGGTTTCATCTACGACGAGTTCGTCTGAAGTCTTCGCAGCTTGCGGAAGTCTTGAAAGACAATCGGCGTTGGCGTTGTCCTTAGACGAACGATAAACGATGTTGTATCGATGTCCTGCCAATCTGCAAGCCCATCTCTGAAGGCGTGCTGCCGTCATCGTCGGAACTCCAGTCGTAGGTCCCAAAATCTTTTGAAGTGGAGCATGGTCAGTTATTAATGTAAAGGGGTACCCATACAGATAGTAATGGAACCTTTTACACCAAAAACAATGGCAAGTGCCTCTTTTTCAAGCTGCGAGTAGTTCTTCTCATGCGTAGACAGTGTTCGTGAGACGAACGATACGGGTCTTTCTGTCCCGTCTTTCATGATGTGGGACAACACCGCTCCTACGCCGTACGCTGAGGCGTCGCATGCCAACACGATCGGAAGAGTTGGGTCAAAGTAAATCAGCACTGGTGCTGACGTCACCTTCTCTTTCAGAGTCTTGAAGGCCTCTCTACATTCTTCGTTCCAACTCCACTGGACATCCTTGTGCAGCAGGCGGTTCAGAGGACTCAAGATGGTTGCCAAGTTTGGGATGAACTTGCCATAGTAGTTTGCTAACCCCAAAAAGGAGCGCAACTCTGCTTCGTTCTTTGGCTCGGGTGCATCTCGTAGAGCAGCCACCTTGTCATCCAGTGTCCGTAGTCCCTCGCTGCTGATGACATGGCCTAGGTAGGACACCTCCTTTTTGAAAAACTCGCACTTCTCCTTTTGAAGTCGGATGCCATTCTTTTTAAGGCGTATGAGAACCTCTTTCAGGTTCTTCAGGTGCTCCGCTTTTGTTCTTCCTGTTACCAGGATATCGTCAATGTAACAGGTGGTGTGCGTCAGGCCTTGTAGTACCTGATCCATCGTTCGTTGAAATATTGCTGGAGCTGAGGCTACGCCAAAAGGAAGCCTGTTGACTTGAAAAAGCCCCAAATGCGTGTTCAAGGTTAAGTACTTCTTTGAATCTTCGTGCATTTGAACTTGTAAGTACGCTTTGGCTAGGTCAAGTTTAGTGAATAGCTGCCCTCCCGCCAGCGTTGCAAAGAGCTCTTCGATTCTGGGCAAAGGATAACTGTCCACATCGATCACGGGATTCACGGTGGACTTGTAATCCCCGCAGATCCGGATCTCGCCGTTCTTCTTGACGACAGGAACAATTGGAGAAGCAAACTCACTTGTTTCTACCGAAGTCAAGATGCCTCTTTCTTGTAGAGCCAGCAGTTCCTTGGCCACAGCATCCCTTAATGCGTGCGGTACTGGCCTCGCCTTTTGAAATGGTGGAGACATTCCGTGTTTCAGTTTGAGTTTTGCTTCAACCCTTTTACGCATCCCAGATCATCTGAGAATATTTCCTTATATTCATTCATCAGACCTTCAATCTCCTGCCTTCCTATCTCTTCCGAACAGTGTATTGCTTTGATGTTTGCCCAGTCCAACTTCATGACTCTTAGCCAGTCACGTCCAAGAAGAGGTGGTCCCTTGAAATCGACCACTTGCATCTTCAGGTTGGACTCCTTGTCTTCATGCATCACCGTCACTTGTACTTCCCCCAGCGGCTTAATCTTCGCTCCGTTAAATGCCTTCAAGACGACATTACTTCGTTGCTTTTTCAGGTGCGAAAACTTAGCCTGGTACTCTTGTAATGGCAAAACCGATACGGCTGCTCCGGTGTCTATTTCCATTCTCAAAGGAATTCCACTGACCGATAGCGTTATTTCTAACGGATCGTTTCGCGCGCTTCGTAGCTCGTGCATTTCTATCTCTTCGTCAGAATCTTCCACAGTTACAGCCTTCATCTTTTTCTTTTCGTTACGCTTACTGAAGGGTTTAGACGCTTGTCCTTGCCCCTGTGGAGCTGAGCCTTTACAAACTCTTTGCAGGTGCCCTACTTTTCCGCATCTTCTGCATTCCAGGCCCTTCCAGCGGCAATTGGCCGACTCGTGATTCTTGTAACCACAATGTGAACAACCTTCTCTTTCTAAAGGTTTGCTTCCCACCTTAAGAACTTCCACGCTGGACGACCCTGAGCCGTGTAGAACTTTCGCACTGGAGGATGCGGCTTGCATTGCTACCGCCATTTCAAGCGCTCTCTTGAAAGTCAAATCCTCTTCTGAAAGCAGCCTTTTTTGTATGCTGTCATTGCATAAGCCACATACAAAGCGGTCTCGCAAAGTTTCACTCAGCGCTGTTCCAAATTCGCAGGTTTGGGCCAACTTTTTCAGTGCTGCGACATACTCAAGGATGGTTTCGCTGTCCTTCTGGTCCCTCTTGTGAAAGCGGAAGCGTTCAGCAATCACAATTGGCTTCGGTGACAGATGCGCCCGGAGTATCTCGACAAGTTCCAAATAGGTCTTACTTGATGGGGCTTCCGGCGCTACGAGGCTCTTGAGTAGCGCGTAGGTCCTTCCGCCGATGATGCTCAGGAATGCCGCCACTCGTCTCGGTTCCTTCACGTCGTTGGCGATGAAGAATTGGCCGATTCTTTCGGCATACGTTGGCCAGTCACCTTCCGCTTCATCGAAGGGCTCGATGCTTCCAAGCGTTGACATGGCCCTTGTCGTAGCGCTGAGCGGCTTCCTTGAAGTCAGTCCTAGACGGAATACCTCGTCGCCAGTTTGTAATGTTAGGACGTCAATGATTGAGACTAGAACCATGTCCATTCCATAAGCGTTGTGCCCCAAGATCCTGCCTCGATCTCACGAGCTCCCCAACACTTCTTCTTTATTTACCAGTGCGTATGTCAGGAACATCACAAAATGACCGCTCAATTGCATTTCAGGTTGGCTTTTAGGACGTCAAAATGACGCCGGACCGTACAAGGAAATGACGATAGAACGTAGAATCGGCAGCTTGATTGTATTTCCGGTAGACGAATGGCGTGTCGACATGACACAAAACACTGTCATTTGAAAATGACGACCTGCTAACATTTGAAGGTCAAATGTTTGGAAATTATCTGCCAAATCATTTCCCGTCATTTTGACGGCAAATGTTTTACAGTGAGTTGTGTCCACTTCACACACGTACTTCTACGAATAGGGTGTATCGGTATTCCCAGTAGGTGAGGAGAGTGTAGAAAACTGAATATACACTTAAGAGTTGGGTGTATCAATCTTCTCAGTAAGGGAGGAGAGTGGAAAACGGAATGTATGCACACCCTGTGGAGGTGTGTGCCTGCACACCCGCTTGGCAAGGGGAGTAAGGAAAACTGCACATGGGCGCCTCAAGATGAGGTGCATATGTTGTGGCCTAGGGTTCGTTCTACGCAACCAGTAGCTAAAGGAGGGAATAAAGTCCGTCTCAATTAAATCAGCGGAATATGACACCCATCAAAAAAAAAAAACTTGAAAAGCCTGCAGCGAAGCATTGCAGATATAGCCCCGATTTCTCTCGTAAGTTTGACGCATGTCCAGCGATATTACTATTACTGCCTCCAACAATTGGAAATAATGTTAGTGACATACGGCCGGTGTAATATTTACACTAGCTAGCCCTTAGATTCTGAAATGTAAAACACAATCAAAAAATATTTGTATTTGTGCGGAAACAAGCAGTACACAACACTGCGGTAATACACAACAAGAAAAGCCCGTCACTGATTTTATTATTAACTTAAAAAGCATTATTACATATACAAAGCTTCGAAGGTGTTGCTTCTGAGTGAATGAGATGTGCACTTGACATTTTCAACTTCCCATTAAGCAGGAAAATCTGCGGCGTGGTCTGCGCTTTCCAACTTTCCAGCGATAATGACCGACCCAGTATCAGGTGGTAATAGTAAGCGTTAAGGGTTATAAAGAGGAAAGGGAGACCGGTGGACACTACGGCTTTCCGAATCGTTCCGGATTAAGGGGGTGCCTCCAAAAACAAAAAGTGGGGGGGGGGGTGTATACCCCCCCCCTCTCCCCTAGAGGTGTGTAGGGAAATCACAGGGCCTGAGCCTGAGCCTAGGCATTGTAGTGAGCCTGAGCATTATACTGAGCCGGCTGGTCGACGGAGCGCGCCTCTTCTCCCTTGGCCATTGTTTTGGGGCTTGAAGTAGGGGCTGCCCTGCGGACAGTTCTTCCAGCAAGTATTGGTTTTCCGGCCACGTTGGTAACAACGATGGCGACAACTGCAACGAAAATGCGAAGTATCAAGAAGAACTCGTTATTGTTGTAATGCGGAACTAAATGGTATACTTAGGTTCTGTTGTATACATTATTTGCATGGTACCGAGGTTTTGGTAAAGAACGGGACACACCGAAAACCAACCACTGAGCCCATTCTATGAAAATCAGAGAAAACGGAACATACCTTAATTGAGCTGTCCATGAATAAGGGAAAAACGATTATGTTTCACGGAGAGAAACATTTAGTCGTAGCTTTATTGTGTGTCGATCCGAAACACAGGTTCAACTGAACTGCCCCAAAGCTGCTTCTTTCTTCGGAAACCACGCCCATCGCCCCGTTTTCTTTTCGTGTCAGTGTCGGAACATTATTCGATCACTCGGTTCACGCACACGTTTTACGGAGGAAGAGGAATGGCATGTCGGTGTCCTGATGTTTTCTCGAAACAAGCACCTATTAACACCGACATTTTCAAAAGAGATCAAAAATTGATAACGAAAAACACCGAATCTAGAAAGAAAACACGCGCACACACACACACATATAAGAACACGTCTAATACAAACAAAAATAAACCGCGTAAACATGGAATCGCAATTATTAGACGCCGAGGATAACCAGCAAAGCGCATGGGCAGGCTTCGAGTAAACGCCATATGTTCTGAATGGGTGCATGGCGCAAATCGTTGTGGCTTGCCAGACGTCTTTCTTTGGTTCGACACGTAAAACGCCGTCAGATTTTTGACTTTGGCACTCTTGGAAAACGAAGGGAGTTGCTTGATAAATGTTCGTGGTTCTTGCGTTATTGTTGGTTTTTAGGAGTTCTTAGCGTTGAATGCCTCCACCGCATTGGGTGCGAATCAATATTATATAAAAATTGCGCGGGGCTCACCACGTCTTCCATTTCGTAAGCTGCCCGCGACTGTATAGTAGTGTCGACCACTGGGTGTGATGAATACAAGCTAGAAGACCAGGCCAGCGCATGACGTCATTGCTAGTGGTACCCCTACCCGCCAGAAGCGGCGAATGCGCTGAAGCCTCGACGAGAATCGCCACTCGTTGTGAGACATTGCAATACGCTCTGGTGGCGATGCTGCCGAACGAAGGCAAGCGCTGCTTGGATCGACGAGTGATGATGTTTTGGGGGGAAATCATCAACGTGGTATTGGTGTGATGCTAAATATCCTGAACAATTGTTTCAATGCGGTCTAATAAGAGTGCTTTTATAATAAAAGTTCTACAACGGGACTATGCGACCGAATTTTCACACCTTTAGTTTGAGCTCCAACTTATACAAAGCGCTGGGAGGAGAATGTCAGACGACACTACGTTTGGGCTCACCGAATAAGGTGGCGAGGACCTTTGCAGCGCTGTGCATTGTCGGCTTTAGGATCGGCAACCCAAAATGAGAAAGAGAGATTGCGTGCAAGGGGAATAGTTAGTCAACAGCTGATGTTTTGACACACGTTCAAAGATTAGGTATATCGATTTACGAAGTGAACTTTAATCACGTAGTTTTAGTATCAATTCCGAGTATTTCTATTAGTTATCAGTGCAACCTGACATCCTGCGATCACTGCAAGATGAGCGAACGTTCGAGTGATCTTCTTAAGTTCGTGGCATTAATACTCTCGTGAAAGACGATATTGTGGATTCTGGTATAACAAACTTGCCTAACTCAACCTGAAAGGACTAGCTGATAATAAAAGAAATGACAAGGAGGAGCAGGTAGAACCGGTACCAATGAGCTGTCGAAGAGGAATGATTGGACATTTCTCTGAGGGCAGTGATTGAAATATTAGTGCTTTTCAATTTCGTTTAATATGAGTAGTCCTGAGTAAATGCTCTGGGCAAATCACTGCGATAGCATCGACAGCTTATGATATCCGAATTTATATGTTGTTTATCTTGAACGTGAATGTATCTTGTAGTTATGTATCTTGCATCTCACGTGGATGGACCTTGCCCAATGTCTGCTGCAAAAGACTTCATGACGTCATGTACTAGGACGTCACGTGACTGTGACGTCACGGCGACACGTGACACCTCAACTGACACAGGCAATAATTTCGAAGGTCTGGTCTATGAGAATGGGTTGGATCTATATTTTCATAGACTACGGTCTATGAAAATATCGACTAATAATTGTAACTCCTCTGTCATGTGTGAACTTTGTTTCCGATCAATTTCGACGTTTAAAAATATCTCGCGGATATAAAAAAACCAGAGCTTAAAAAAATTCTCGTTCACAAGAAATACGTTTATAAGAAAGAAACAATATGTGCGATCGGGGCAGGGCCTTCAATTATATCTTTCATAACAAGCCATATTTGTTCGGAAAACATAAATGCTTTATCAGGCAAAAAAACATTTGTGTGCCACTTATATAGAGTCAATTAATAGCAATGAATACTTTGGCGGGAAAGTGTTCTACATGTTCCCTCTTCTTTGCGCAGCGTAGTTAACCAAATTTGAATGAAATCTCCAAGTGAGACATTTACATGTGCATTTCAAATAGATTGTATGTTTTAGTAATACTTAAGGTTATGTAATATTGTTTAGGATGATGGCAAGAATCATCTAGCCGGTAAGTAATATATCTGTTATCTTCTCTCCCAGATATTTTGTTTTCTTGCAAAAGTTCACTCTAGGGGATAGAAATTTATATATAAGAGGAAACCAAGTGCCCCTTATACGGATAGGAATTTCGATCAAGACAGAGAAACACAAACTATAATCATAATGGCGTAGAAAGTAACAATATAGCCCTGAGTTTGTCTGAGCAATAGGTATGCCCCAGAATACATGCAATTGGAAATCGGACACGGTGAAGGAATCCCCAGTCGCTTTATGAATGTAACAAATGCAGATGTCTTTGGAATTACCGTTGTAACAACTGCCGCATTACTTACCACAGTGATGAACAGATAGTTTTTTTTAGGTGTAGCAGGTAAGCTTTGATAAGAAAGATGCAGAATCGCATTCTTATATATACCCCCTGCGAAAAGCGCCGAAAGTTCTGAACAGCTGCATTTTTTTTAAACAAAAAGGCGTGCGTCATTGCAGGAATCCCGGCAAAAGCAGAACTGTTTTCAACATAGAAACGTTGTTTATTTTGATTATACTCTGTTATAAAAAATAAAATTTGGATAATAAATAATAAATAAATAACAATTGTAGGCTATGTTGCCACGTGAACACCCACGTGACAAATATCCCTCAGTTTGTGTTTGACGTAATTCTTGCTCGCGAGGACGACAAATAAAAGAAGCTTTCGAAATTTTTAATCTGTAATTTGCTTACTCTGGTAGCAAAATTATAAAAACCCCAATTTCATTCCCCACAGGTTAATAAAATAGTGGGCTTTTGTCCGAAGAAAAGACGTGGACGAATCCGAGTCTATCAATCCTTATATCTCCATGGAATAGTAACACAATATAAATGTTACCCTGAATGTCCAGTTATTGAAATCTCCGCAACTGCACAAGTTGGCATTGGTTCACAATATCTCTAATGTAATCAAAATTTTCTTCATACAGATTATCAAAAAAGTAAGAATGTTGAAGTATCATTAAAGTCTGTCATATATCCGAAAAAAGCTGCCTAACTGGTCAATTTACAAGAGCCCTCAATCATGGGACTCAGAAACTCGCACTTTGATGACGGGGTACAAAACAAGAACAGTTCCACTCACGCCAGGTCTTACCTGGACGGACAGTTTACCGTGAAGATGTCACGCAATCACTATCACATAGTTGAGGTTAATAAGATAACATTACCACACGGGGAGCAATGGCGAATTCCTTCACACCGCCCAGAAATTGGACCTGGTCATGTAACTACGAGGGAGTTAGAGAAGATACGAAAGAAAATGGAACATGCATAGGAGTGTTTCATTCAGGGAAATAAGAATATTAACGAAATGATAAAACAAATTAAACTACAAGCAGTAATACAACAAAACACGTCTCGAGGGATAACGGGGTAAAAATAGGAGAAACGGTCAAGTATTATTGGACACTGCCTTTCAGGAGCACGTATGGCGGTTACACAGACGGGAGATCTTAATCACCAACTGAACCTCGAGACAAGCCGTATCTGATGAAGGACTGCCTCGATCCATTCCTTGCAGAGGGCCAAGAGTGGTAGCCCGATCTTGAAGTGCTATCGCCTCGTCTCAATTATTCTAAACAAACCACGCGAACCACGACGCGAACCAGGGTTCGCGTCGTGGTTCGCGGTTCTCATGTCAGCTACCCTTGTTCCCACTATCTCCCGCCTATGCCGGGTGTTCAACAGACTTTTGCCAAGACACAAAAAGCTGGCCCACGCCTGTTAAACCAATGCAGTATTTTCAGAATCATATAGAGTATGTGAAGAATTGTTTCTGATGTGCCAATACGATTAAATAACGGAAACAAATGTGACTAAGCGCACTACAATTTCGATTCGCTAGCGGGCGATTATATATTACTGTCTGCTAACGAATTGAAGTGATGGTACCTTACTGACGTTGTTTTTTTCGTTTATGAACCATATTGGCACATCAAAAAAAGGCTGCGCAAACTTTAAAAAAAGGTTCATATATGCACTTGTTTTAAAGTTTGCGCCGCTTTTTCTTAGAGCTAAAAAGCAGGCAAACTGCGGTATCCTGATTAAAACGATGCAATGTGATGCTTCTCAGCACGCGCTACAACTCTATTGTTGGAAATTTCGCATACAAATAATATTTCAGAAGTTAACTAAGTAATTTGTGTATTTAATTTTTAATGTATACACATGAAAAAAGCAACTTGACTTGCTCAATCGGGGTGTGAATATTACTATGTAGGTTGGACAATGTTAGCGCGCACATGCTTGCTTTAATTCATGGCCGAATTTAGATGAAATCCTCAGTATATCTCACTTAAAACCGGCAGGAAGCGCCATATCAAGGCAGGCTGACGACGCCGTAATAAACATTACTGCAGAATATTTTTTTGCAGACGGCTTTGACATTCTAGTAAAAATGTCTACAGAAACCCGCTCGGCGAAGTACAAATTGGAGTCCCTTTTTCCAACTAAGACAACATCAAACGTCAAGTCTACCATTTTGTGCGTCATTTAGGAAATGTAGAGTCGTCGAATTATATCTGTTGGTAATAATAACACCTGAGATGATTTGAACCTCAAATTCGTGAAATTCGTGAAACCACGCCCAGTCGATGCGCGCGTTTTCAAGGCTGAAATAGCTTAGTTCACCTTGAACTTATTTTCGTTTTCGGTTTGTTATCGTATAAACCAGTAACTGAGGGATATCAGTAAACAAAACATTTTCGTAGCCATAAACATGTTTTCGAAAATATATGGCAGGGTTGCTATTATAGCTGCATGAATAATACTGTCATGATAGCAGATGTTTCGAAGCAAACCATATGTATCCTTGAACGTGTTTACCTTCCGTCCCGGCTTCATTACAATGAAACTACGTTAGCATAAATTACAAGTGCGACGGATAAGCAAAAACATATTAAGTGGGAGTCATCCAAACACACAGTAAAATAAAGCCTTAGTATGTAGTGTTCCTATATTCTCAATAAACGCTCTCAAATATTTTTTTGAAGAGAGTTAAATTGACTTCAGCTAAAAACAAAAAATAAAGGTTATAGGCGAATTTATTTTACCATTATCCTACGCGCTGATTGTTACCCTACAAAATGGTGCACAAGTTTAATGACGAAGGCGTTTTGAAATAGGCCAATAAAGAGCAAAACAACCTGAGGTAGATAAAAAAATACACCGATAAGAAAAAATAACACACATCGAGGCCCTGTCACAGGTTAAGTTATGCCATTTCACCAGCTTGCCTGCGCACTCACCCTTCTTTCAGAAGAACAAATGTTTTCTGTTTAGCGCGTAGTTTTTAAGATTCACAAATTGTGGCATTTCATGTTTTCAAAGAATCATTTTTGTATGCTCCTCTTTAATGTCTGTGACCTGCCAGAAACCAAAATTAGAAACTTCAAGCGATGATCAAGGCGCCTTTTTTAACTCGATAGTGAAGACATTCTTTGCGAGCGCTACAGATCCGCCCAAATGTACCAGTGCCCAAGACAGCTGGATTTTTCGGTCAGATTTTTTTAACAATGATATATTATATTTTGATGAGCATATTCAAATCTTTCGGCACCTATGTGAATCTCTGTACTAATATGACGGGCTCTCCCCGGCTGCTCTCCGAGCGCTTGCCAAAGCGGCCCATTTATGACAAAACATAGAGCCATAAGGCTCAAAATAAAAACATGCAATTGTCATTTACAGATATTGTGGATTATAATCAGCCTATTTCTGAACACGACGGGTATATTTCAAATTTTGCTGAAGTATTCCTCTACACTGAGACTACAAGCTCCGCCTTCAGCGGGAGCTTGCCGCCCTGGCTAACACAAGTGCGAACGCGCAGGCACGCGCAACCAAAGCACTGCGCAAGCCAGCGAGCTCGTGCTGAAGGCGGAGCTTCTAGTATCTGCTTAAGGGTGGACGGAGTATAGCGCACATGGCTCCGGCGCACACCAGCTCGAAGCACGTGGAGTGAACGCTCGCGCGGCAGCGAAGAATCCTGTGTTCAATCCCCACACCTGCCCATTTACAAAATTGATCTGGATGAGCATCGTACCGGCGTGCGGTCGTGTATCCCTACTGCGTGGTGGATTCCGAGTCAAGAGGTCCAACGAGTCAAACAATCCAACGCGTCGAAAGATCCATTATTGGACCTTCTGACTCACTGGACCTTTTGACGCGCTGGACCTCTTGACTCGCCGCAGATTTTTCGACTCATTGGATCTCTTGACTCGTTAAACCCCTTACCCGCATTGGATCTTTTAACTCATGCTTTGGCGAGTCAAAAGAGACAACGAATCAAACGATCTAACGAGTCAAAAGATCCATTATTGGACCTTTTGACTTGTTGGACCTCTTGACACCCTGCCCAATCACCGCCAAAGGAGAGGAAGGGCTTTGAAGAAGAGCAGGAAAGAAAGAAAAGCAAAACTACGATGAATGACTGCTTTCGATGGCAAGGATGGGCGTAATGGTCACTGCACTGCAGCGGGGTGGGATCCCGCGTCTATTAATAAAGCAACAAAAAAAAAAAGAGGGAAATGAGAAAATGGGATACAGTGGCCGCGGGGACGAGATGTTTTGGGGGTCCTGAATGTCTGGTTGTGTCACGGCGTTTTGCGTTTTCCATTTCAATCGGCTGGTGATCAACGCCACCTCTTTGTGCGGTATGCTTGACTAACACGGGAATATCCCGAGAGTTATGCACGCTTCACGGTCGGGGGGACGTACGATATTTCTCGAATTTAGAAATACAACTGTGATGTCTGTCGCGGCGCCACTCGCGCATAAAAGAAGAATATCGTTTTGCCTGCAAGGGTCGCGGATCTTAGAGCGCGCGAACTCATAGAACTGCGAACGGCTGATGGCGCAAGCCAGACTCTGATGTCCTGGTAATATACCAACAAGTATTCGGGCTGTATTGTCTCCTTACTACGCGGATACGACATGAACGAACAGTTAATCGGTGGCTGTATTTCGAGACACGTATCGACCAACACGCGGTGCTGACGTTCCGCCCTGCGGTGGTGCTGCTCTCGGAAATGCGCACGCGCAGACGGTCCACTTGACGCGCTTCCTGCGCACGTGCAGTGCCCACAACTCATGCGGAAACTGCGCCTTTTTCCCACAAATCGTGAAGACTTGTATGGAAACAGGGCTTTTGTTTATAAGCAGCATGAGCTCGACTAGGAGGAAGGGTTGTGTGGATCATTTGGACAACGTAATGTCTGGCAGTCATCCAGAGGGTCAACATGTCGCAGTATCTTGTAGGCCAGTGCAGCATGACTGCTGACTGGCACCACGCTGTACGGAGAACCAGCATCGGCGTGCGATCGTGTAATCACTACTGCGTGGTGCACCTAGAGACCCCAGGCTATAATTCGTTTCACCTAAGAATGAACCCCAGCCTATGCTAGAAGCCGAGAGCGCGACGCCTTGAACACCATTGTGTTCAAGGCATTTTAGAATTGGAACAGGACCCTTCTAACCCTTGTCTTATTGTGCATGCACACGCTTCACTGGCTCGTGTTCAGGATGAGCAGCATTAATCGAAACCCGTGCACACTTTTATTCGTCTTTCGATGTATCGCTATAGTACTTTGTACATATATATATATATTTATATAAATGTATATAGATTTTTTTTTGCATAAACACGTAAATCATGTACTACATGTTTTTTGTAATGTAGGCCCCAAGTTAATTTTGTCCGTGCAAACTGAATTAGTTTGTTCGCACGTAATAATGCCCAGAAAAAAAAAACATGTACTTTCCACATTTTCGCGACACATTTTGAACCTTGCATTGCATAATCCAATACAGCAACCGCTTATCAAATGCTAATTTGAATTTCGATATATCGTGTATCGAAAATGAAAGTTTTTTTAGAAAGGAAAAGGTCACCGTAACATCAACCCGCCTTTAAAGAGATATATTAAAAATTAAAATTTTGAATTATTTTTCGTCATATTGTTTTTACATTGGAGAATTTGATATCTTAACTGCACGAAAAGAACTGGTGAATTATCGGGAGTGCCTCCCTTCAAAGTGGCCATCTAAGGCGCATCCTAAAGGAGCCTTGAAACGATTTCTTTACATTTGCTGAGTACTACTTAGAAGCACTCCCTAACGTTAATCACTGAATAAACTTGCCTTTGTTGTTCTTTCTAGGCAATGGCAGTCGCCAATAAAATTCGAAAAATATGAGCATCGTTCATCCCCATAACTCGGAGCCAGAACAAGCGGCCACGTGGCCTGGTGCCTATCCTATACCTTTAACGTTAACCATACCCACATGCTGCGGGTGACAAAGTAGAGAACGCGTGCTGAGTTCAGACATTGTTAGAGTTGGGTTATTTTGATCATCGCAGTGGTTGGACACGAAGCACTATTCGAGTGTCCGCCGAGGAATTAATTGTTACGAGCTGAAGTCGAGTGCTCATGTAGCTCTCATGTCCAATCTATGCATGAGCTGCGCTCGACTGTCGTCAGTCGGGTGGTTTCGATTCCACAATCACATCATCCAGCTTTGCAAAGGCAATTGACTGAAAGAAATAGTCCCCTTTTCGCGATTTCACAATTTCACCGCGACAAAGAAGTTTCTGAATCAGTGGCGGTCTGTGCGAGTATACTTGTGCCAAGCTGGGACCAGCACGACCCAGCAACGTCACAAACGTTCCAACCCGATAACGTTTCATGACCCCTTTAAAGGGGCAGTGAAAGGATTTTAGTGTTCAAAGAATCTGGTGCACGTCACTTTGTTATGGCTTACCTTAGCACAAATTAAAAAAAAATACATTCTGAGCCTTTGCAATGTTGATAGTGTCCGAAGAAATCGCGAAGAGGATAGGGGACTATTTTCCGTCCTGGAGCCGCTTGTGCCGGCCAAGAAAACTACGCGCGTGACGTGAACAAGCAAAAAGTGCAATGAGTTAGCGAGCTCAGTAAGTGTCTGCTCAAATGGAAGCTATTTTTTTATGTTGTCGAGAAAACATGAACAGACGCGTCAAAAGCCTGAGATCCTTGACTTTTATTACGCAAAGTTTTAGAGGCGCCATCGATCTGAAGCGAAGAAAAGCGCTACATCCCCACTTCCCACAGCCGGCGACACGAAAATGGATGTCTCCGGCTGCCCCCTCAAGCCGGTTTTCCGGCCGCAAACCGGAAAACGGTGCGTAGTTGAGTGGCGCATCGAACTTAAATCTGTTTCCCTTTTTTATTAAACAAAATCTAAGGCACCTAGTCAAAATTTTTACTGATTTTTATTGTACAACGCCTCCCCACGACTAGGAAAGAAGTGGTGAGTGGCTTTCCGTGACCCCTTTGCAATATGACGCGGCCGTTCCCGAGTAATTGGAGCTCTTGACCCGCAATGGATCTCTTGACTCGTGTTCTGCCGAGTCAAGTGATCCAAAGCGTCAAAAAATCCATTATTGGACCTTCTGACTCGTTGGACCTTTTGACTTGTTGGGCCTCTTGACTCGCCGTTGATCTTTTGACTCGTTGGATCTCTTGACTTGTTGGACCTCTTGACCCACATTGGATTTCTTGACTCGTGTCTGGCGAGTCAAAGGTCAAACGAGTCAAAAGATCCATATTGGACCTTTTGACTCGTTGGATTCTTTTACTCGTTGGATATCTTGACCAGAAGCGTGCGTGGTGCACGTAGAAGACTCCAGGCTAGCGGTCGTACTGCACTGGCTAACTTGTTCATGTAGAGTGGGTAATCTACGTTCACCCGTAAGATGAGAGCAGAAGCACCGCCTTCCGCGCGAGCTTGCTGCCTTCCGCGGTGCTTTGGTTGTGGGTGCCTGCGCGTTCACTCTTTTGTTAGCAAGGGCAGAAAGTTCGCGCTGAAGGTGAGGCTTCTAGTCTCAGCTTGAGGGTGAACGGAGACTAACGATGTCACCATGTTTTGGCAAAATAAACTCGTGCTCTATAAATAACTAACGAACAATTTGTTTCGTACATAATCAGATTCAAATGCCTGAGCCGGCCATAGGTGTAATGACAATCTATATTTTCTCATACCATCAACTGTGACTCTCTTTAAAATATTAGGGTCCTTTTCCTTTTTCATTTAAAACATTTTACCGGCTTTTTATTCTGCTGCGTCTTATTCAAATATCGCATATATTACATTACTGGAATGAAATTACAGTAATTAAATTACTTCTTGTTGTAACCAGTAACGCAATGAATTACCTTTTAGGCTGGGAATTTAGTAATGTATGGAACTAATCACAGGCGGCAATTTTGAAGATATAACTCGTTAATTTTGAAATTACTTTGTATCCCCAAAAAGAAAGCTCGTTTTAAGCTTAGAAAAAAAAGAGAGAAATGTTTTTGCATGGTTACTTTTCGTGAAAAAGAATAAACGACGGCGGTATGAGCACAAAGCCTCGTACGAAGAACACCACACACGCACATGGGCGGACTCGAAAGATGAAGGAGGCAGGAAATAGGCTTTCGTGTAAGGACATCGCCGGAAGTCGACTGCTCACGAACTCCAAATAAGACAGATTTGCGGCACCACTTCATCACGATGATACTATATTTTCCGTCCCTATGCTGAGAGTGCGGCGGGAGCTACGAGATCATCGGAACCAGTGAACCACCTTCCTTTCATAACCCGACCCCTTCTCTGCGCGTGGGTAAGAACGAGAGCGTGGTTGCGTGGCCAAAGATAGACGCCTGACTGTTCCAACGAGGACGTAGGTACACCGCACTGTCAGCTTAGGGATGAACGGCTTACAGGCTACAGGGTGAAGGGCACATCACCAGCGACGTCGACACATTTAAAAGACCGAGTCGACCGGACAAACAGATCTTCAGCCTCCTTGCTCTTTCGTCAAGCAAGGTCCAACCGTTAGATTTGACCATCCTGCACAGCCATCGACCTGAATAAATAGTTAATTCCAAATGCCTTGTCAAGGCCTCTGAACATGTCGGGCGTATTTTTCGGCCTCTTCAAGTAAGAGTGTTTTTTGTAGTAAGAAAGTACTATCGTAGTAAGAAAGTAAGAAAGGACTCGCGATTTGCGTCTCTGCCTTTCCCTAAGGAGTTTATTCGGGAATAAGCAACTGATCGAATGTCGCAACCCGTTTGTTGGGAATGTACACATTTGAGACACCTCGCGCCGTTCCATTTATCAACTGGAGATACTTTTGCTTAGCAAACATCCAGCAGCCTTGTGTGACGATTCGCAATGACTTGGGCTCTTCGGGTGTTTGAGAACAATACTCCTCGAGAGGGATGACCGGAAATGCGTCAACTAGTGCACTTGGGACAATGGGATTAGACTGCGTTCGAGTCGGAAGGGAGACGTTTTACATGACGAATCCTTGTAAGAACGAGCTCCAATGGCCCGACCTAACTTACTGACAGGGACTATAAGTTCTCCAATATAAGGAAGACGGAAACATATACACATTTTAACTAGATACCTTCACCGTTGAATGAACTGCGAAATCGGTGAGTCGCCTTTTATCAGTCACATCTAAATAAGAAACCATTCACCATGTTTACCACTTCAGTCGTGAGCGCCAGCGAAACGATTGTTCTCAATGGTTTACGATAAGGCGTTCAGGGCTGTTGCGGTGTAAACATAGAGATGTGTTTTGGTGCAAATACTGTAAATAAAATAGGCATGAAATAACTGCCTCAAGGTATTGAAAAGTAATGTTAAATTAATTTCATGACGTATGGGAAGAAATTGTAATGTAATGCAATATCTTCTCATCTGCAGAAATTTGTAGTTTAATTTATTACAGTTTAGCAGTTTTCAGAATACTAATTAGAACTGTAATATAATTACATTTTGAAAGTAATTTTTCCATTTCTGGTCTTATTATTAGTGTGGCTAACTATCAAGTTTATTTTTGCCGGCGCATTCATCTTTTACGTCAGTGCACAATGACAACATGCAACTTGCGGAGTGTGCACTAGCATTACATCATCACTCGGCTTGCGCTCGGCTAGAACGCGCTGCCCAATAAAACATTTCGGTTTTCCGACCATGCCTTGCAGCTCGGTTTTAGAAACTGCCAAACTCTAGCAACGTCCAGGGGTCAGATCGTGCCTCCAGTATCACCAGCGTAGTCGTGTAGCAGTGATCAACCCCGATCGCGTAAATCGGCGCATAACAGGCGTTTCTTTATTCTGACAGCGAACGGAAGGCACGTTTTTTATTCATTTTTTTCGCTAGTGTCTGCAAGGTTGAGCAGAATAGTATATCAATATATATATATATATATATATATATATATATATATATATATATATATATATATATATATATAGATATATATATATATATATATATGATATATATATAGTATATATATATATATATATATATATATATTCGATATATATATATATATATAGTATATATATCATCAGTATATATACTTATATATATATAATATATATATATATATATATATATATATATATGATATATATATATATATATATATATATATATAACTATCAACAAGAGCCATGAAAGCTACACAAGGCAGATATGAGGAGGTATAATAAGAAACACCGCTGCGCAAGAAGCATGGCCAGAAATATAACTTTATTATTACTGCCTTGTGTAACAATAATGAAACGTTTTAAAGTATCTGGTTGTCAGGTTTTTTTTTCTTTTTTTTAGTTTTGAATAAGTACAATGTTTGTACAAGAAGCGATGTGGACTGTTTCAGAACAAAACATTGCTCGATCTGTTGCAATATTTGTGGAATAATACGCCGCCAGATATTTTGTTCTTTTCTTTTTTAATGAGATTTACAGTATAACTTTTAACGACTGTTGTTGACAAATGCGGTGTTTTGAAAGCTTTGGAAAACAGCACATGTAGTAAGACCTTCAATTCAATGTACCAGAAACCTAGGTGTTCTGCTTTTTTGCGGCCAGCAACAGCAACAGCGTATTCAAAGATTAAATGCTTGACTCTGAATTGCTTGTTAAGGCAGGCACCATATACAATTTAAAATCTCAAGTGTTCAGTGGTGACCTTCATCTTTGTTCCTTCAGCAGAAGGGCACAACTTAATGCTGAAGCTGCTTGATTTAGCGCGCACGCTGTGGCAGAACACGGAGAGAAAGTGTTCTGTGGCTTTGTATTTTCTACTTAAAATGGGGTCAACCATAGATGTTTTCCAGGAGGTGCACAATTAACAGCATGAAATAATCGGTGCCTTTAATGTCATCCCACGTCCTTTCTATGCTTTTTCTGTTTTCTCAGATTATCAATCTATGTGCTTCAAGGTTTTATAAATTACTACAGTGTGAGTACAGTTGCTCAGCAGAGGTTCTGCATAATTCAATTACTCACAATTACCAGCCCTGTTAGCTTGGGACGGGATGGTATTTAATCTGAATTGAGCATAATAATAGGATTGCGAGTCTACAGACCTTCAAAAAGACGGGACAACGCTTTTTCACACGGTTTTCGTGAAAATGGTGAGAAATGAAGAGCAATTAGAAATATATTTGAAATCTTTGAACGAGGTCATGAGAGCTATCTGTTTCCCTAAACTTGAAACACAAAATATTCAAAGGGTATGCCAATTGAATATTTGATAATATATTCGTAGTACCTCGACACTCAACGCGGACTGTAAAATATAATTTGTTTCGAGATTACTGAAGCCTAGTTAACAGAAAGTCAGATAATCACGAGAACCTTGAACATGTTTTAATAATGCACTCTATCATTTTTGACAGCAGAGTTGCCCCAGAAAATCTATTATAAAGTTTCAATTGAGTTAATAATGTATTTTATAAGAATACAATACAAACTAAATATAAAACTCATTGATAATTTTTGTAAGGCCACATAGAGAAAACGAGAGACGCCCTCTATTCATAGTTTATATCCGGTGTCAATAAGCAGTATTATAATGAAGGTGAAGCAGATGAGGGGAAGGAGAGAGAGAAGAAAGAAAAATAAGTCAATTGTTCAGTGGATCTGTTAAATATTTATATTTGATTTATTTTCGTAATCGTCCTATTTACCTGTGATTCAACCACTCTCCCACTGGTTCAGTGTCGAGGAAGCTGATCGATCGAGAGAAAAGCGGCTTCACTATTCCCGATGGCCTGTGCAAATCTGATGTGGTGCTCCCCTTGACTTGAGTACGGCACCATTCTCACTCGAAAGAATAATGAAGCTCTTGTTGAAACACAGACTCAAAGTAATCGTTTTGCTTCTGTTAGCTCGATGATGTTCTAATATATTCAAACTCACTTTCGTACCGTCTCGTGTGCTTAGCTCAACCGTTGCAGCACTGTGGTCATACTAGATTACAGAGCTGTATTTCAGGTCTACTAAACCCACCCACAGATTTGTATTCCTTCATTTGATTCATTAGACAGTTTGCATAAACCGCTTGAGCGCTCAGAAGGTTACGAAAAAACAAACTATATATGTCTGCATTTTGAAGAGTAAGATTTTTGGGGGAACTTGAAGCCTGCACATACATTGATCACGTCCGAACGTTGCCATCATGACGATTGAGCCTTACACCAATTGAGGCTCTATTGAGCCTGAACTTCGCAGTTAAGTTCTCTACAATTCCTTCAATATGTCGAGAGCGCTTCGTTTGTCAACGACACAAAACGCAATACTGTTGTCTGCACTATGTGATATGTACTTACAGAAACATCGCAGGTTTACATTTTTCAGAGGATTTTAGAAACCCTATACGTTTATTATAACAGCGTCCCCGCCCCCCCCCCCCCCCCACACACACACACAGCTTACAAGTCATCATAGTCAAAATCAGAAATCTTCGTCGTGAAAAGGGCACAGTAGATGACAGTAGCGAAATGCTACTTTAATGAGTAGCCCTACAAAAAAGCAGAACAGACGCATTAATCAAAACAAACAGACACCGTGCATAAATCGGAAGTACTTTTCATTTAACTCCAACAAACCGCATTCTTTTAATCGTTGTTACATTTAATACGTGATCCCTGGCGGGCAAACGTGGTGCTTTGCTTAGTACGATCGTCTTGTTTGGAACTCGATCGTATAAACGGCGAACTTCGCTTTGATTGACTCTTATTTCAGATTCCAAAATGTCAGTACAGGATACAATTGGGCCGATCTGCTGTTCGATCCCTCGAGCTCAATTTTATTATTAATGAAAACACTAGAAAACGACGATAAGGACGCCTTATGTATTTTTGGCTGTGACACCATAGTAAACGTAAGTTTATTGCGTCAATTAGCTTTTACGGGATTCTGGAATCAACTTTATTAGTTTCATCCCTAGAAATTGTTGGAATCGGCAGATGGGTCACTACTTTCATTTCTTCTTGTGGCCATGTTTATATTAAAAGAGGTAAATACGCTTGGGAGCACAATTATTCCCTCCATGATTATTGGGTTTTGTTAGTAACAAGCTGCACGTATAATAGTTACACTCTACTCCGCTCCTTTTTAGTTCCTACCCCAGCCAACACTACCATCTGATTTGTTTTTCAAGAATATTCGAAATGCGGGATTTCAGGACTGTGTACAATCTTTTCCTTGGTATTTCTTCGATGCCACCTGGCAAGAAAGAGACAAATACATTAAATGACAAAAAACTGTGTTGGACTGTTTCAGCCTGTGATTAAAAACCTACGAAGAAAGCGAGCACCGTGACTGTGGACATCCGGCGCTGCTCTAGTGGCACAATCAGTATGTAGCTTTAGTTGCAGTCGGACTGGAAGTGTAATGGAGTATAGCTGATCATTACAGTGAGAAATACAAAACACCATTATCTATTAATATATTCCTACGAAAACAAGCGCTATGCATTATTGCGCCAAACAATAACCGCGGGAACCCGTCGCCGCCTTTTTTTCGTTAACGTAACATTGAACCAAAAACAAAGCTTCCAAGGTGTCAATCCCAAGGGCATAAATGCAAACTTTACCTTAACCTTCACATTAAGCAGACGGAGGCTAAGAATGCGGTGCACATGTCCGGCGTTGTCCGCGCTTTCAAACAACAGCGGCGGTTACCGACCCCGATGTAGCTGCTATAGTAGCGAGGCGTGAAACGTTGTAAAGGGCAACTCGAGACACGGAACAGTATACGGCAGTTCCTTTGATCCTTCCATTATGCGCTGCATCCGCACCCTACCGGCGGCGGCGGCGGCGGCAGCTGGAGCCACATCTCTGTATAGGCAACGGCATCGAAGCTTCCGGATGCCGAGGCTTATGCTTGAAGATCCGTCGGATTACGCGTCTTGAATTTGCGGCCACGCCACAAACAACGACGGCGACAACTGCGACGAAAATGCAAAGTTTCAACGAAGACCCGTACTTCGTCCATAGTCACCAAGACCTTGAGGTCGCGCCCACATTTGTTAATACATAATAAAAATAATCGATGTCTGCAGACACTGACTGAGGTGTGTTTGTCCCCTGTTTGACTGCCCTATCACGTTTAGCATACGAAATCTGTCTGCGTGCATTTCAGAAGTATCATATGTATGAAAAAAAAAAAAGTGCTTTAGAGACACAGTTCTTTCACCGTGTCTGCTGCCAACAGTCTGTATTTTATGTGTGACCACTGTCAATGAAGCTTTAAGAAACCTAGGCCCGCGGCGAGTCCCGAGACACTTTATTATCGCATCACAGACAATGACATTTAGCCATCTGCGAATAAGGTTACCGGAGGACAAATCACGAAACCAGAATCGAGATCATAATTGGGCGCACCCTCCGTTCCTTAAGAGTGACTCTGACATGAAGCAATACCAGGTAGCTTGAGTCAACGTTACTAGAACCACTCAGTTGGGAAACTGCCATAGAGACTACAGTGAAAAATTGGCTCCGATCCGTCCACGAGAACCGAGCTAATGGCGATCACTAACCGCCGCCACTTCTCCCGCCAGCGGCCGGTCGGGGAACTGCACGTGACTGCCGTTATCGCTCTAATCGGCCATTTTGGGGCCAGAACAGATACTGTGGAAGGAGGCTTCGAAGTACCGCCCCCGACTCCCAGGCGGACGCGTCGCGAATTACTACTAGAGTTAATATGCGCCCTAGCTTGGGACGCGCTACCTGAAATCACCGCTGAGGCACGGTTGTACTAAAAACAATATTAATTGTACCGCAAAACTTGCAAACTAAAGATTTTTCGAAAACAACACGCGCCCCCTCTTTTGTACTGATCTCCAATAAACGTTACTACAAAAAGAGAGTTTTTTTTCACGGTGGATTTCTACGCAAAAACATGCTTTCCAAAAGCTCAAGGCAACTACAGTTAAAACAAATGATACCGAGTGGCGCTGTTGTCGTATTTGAGCTCGGTCTCAGTGGACGCCAGCGGCCCAGGTTTCAACGGTGAGTTTCCCAACTGAGAGTTCTGGTAACGTTGGCTTGAGTTCTGCTGTCTACTTTTCCGCAAAGCTCACAGGAGAGAAAATGGACCTTTTTCACATACCGACGGCACCGGGCGGTGGCTGCACGAGGCAAAAATCGAGGAAGGGACCTACCTGTGCTACCGATCGATAATGGGAGCTACGCTACTGAGTTTCTTCGTTCTCTGAGCAGCGGGGCGTGCCCAACGCGCCGTCCAAGTGGGGCATCCGTCGCGTCCACTTCAGCGTGGTGTAATTCTTTCCGTCCGCTTTCTTTTTTGCGTAGCGCAATTGTACTTGTATGCTGCAATTACGTTTTCTACTCGCTGATCCACAGCCTCCTTCCGAATTTCCATCGATTTTTCGTGCGGACTTCTCGCTTGGCAGCAGTCGCTATCAGCGCGATATCGAATTCAACTTCTCAGAAAAGGTCCATTGTTGTAATCTACTGAGAAAGCTGGAGGATGGACGAGGCTGATAATATGTCTAGACCTAAACATAGAGCCCGTGGTGTGTCTACTGTGCTGCGTGTAACATATATGCTCAACTCCACTACAAAGAATTTTTTTAAATATATATTTTTAAACGTAATATTGGCCTTCTCATTGGCTGAGGCTTACTTTGTAGACTGCAGTGATTTTATCTCTTACATTCTATGGGGAAATATGGATGCTTCATGTTTCATACTGACTATTCTCATAGTAAGTACAAAAAACAGAATAACGGCAAAGATTGTAGTTGTCCGCTTGTTTTTTTTTTCTCTCCTAATGATGATCTTATTAAAGTGGCCATGAAACGCAGGCATGCATGTTCCGCACATTATCATTACGTTTGTAATGTTGCAACACAGAACTCTCAGATGAAGAAAAAAGCATATTCGTTCGTGGCAATTTAACTAAGAGAAAAGCTTAACGTTCATTAAATATAAGTGTTCAATATTGCATAAAAATATCTAGAAGAAAGATTTATCCACACCTTTCTTTTTTGTACTTTTTTTGGTTCTTAATGTATTCTCCTGTAACATTAAACATTTCGTGATTCGTTACATGCGCATAATACTGTGAACTAATATAGATAACAATGCATTTTAAAAGTTTGTTTATTGCATGTCTTTACTGATAGTCCACATCATCTATTCGCCACTTCAGCCCGCCGTTAGCCCTCTCGCGGACAAACGAAGAATCTAAGAAGCAGGTACGGCAGCAGAGGCGCGGAGAGGGAGGCAGGGACTGTCGGCCTTGATGCCCTCGTGCTGCTATTACCGCATGGTTCTGGTCGGGCTGTTCGTGCGTGAAGCAGTTCTAACAACAACAAAAAAGTGAGCCCACTAAGATAGGAATTCTTGTGTTCCGCCTCGCAACAGCATTGCACAAATGGGCTGGGATGACTAGTTTCCTTAGTGATTTTTCGAATGTCACATGCGCCGTGGATTTCTGGTCTTGTGGTCGCCAGCTCAATCTGTGCTCAACGTGGCGACAAATGCTCGCTGCGAGTGGACAAGACCTCTAACGTTACGGTCTGCGAAGAGGCATATTTTTTGCCCAAGTAGGAGACAACTGGTCGCGCAGTGAGCGACGTGAACATGGCCATTCCCGATGTCTGAAGACATCGGGAATGGGTTCGCGTTCGATATTTTAAGGCCGTTTCAAGGCACATGACCACTTGCTCAATGCACATTGGAAAGAAATAAAACGAACACTTGCTTTCAGGTAAATACGAATGCAAATAAAGAAATGGTCGAGGCACTGTTAAGCCCGTCTCTGTAGCCAGCCGTTCGCGACAGTTTTGGCGAGGAGGGTCTCAAAGTTTCAAATAACACAGTACTCGAATCTTCGGTGCATTAATATATTTTATTTCGATACGGCAATAAGTGAAACCCCTAAGAACGCACGATGAAATCAACTTCCTGAAGGTATTGAAAAGTACGTTATAAATAATTTAATTACTTTGGAAAGTAATTGTAAAATAATGTCATGTCTTCTTGTCTGCAGTATTTGTAGTTTAATTTATTACAGTATAGCAGTTTCCAGAATACTAATTAATACTGTATTTAATTATTTTTGAAAGTAATTTCGCCAGCTCTCGGTCTTACTTCTGTTTGCCTATCTGTCAAGTTTGTTTAAGCCCGCACATTCATCTTTCATGTCAAAGCACTGTGACAACATGCAGCTGGCGGAGTGGCCACGACCATTGCATCATCACTCGGCTTGTACTCGGCTAGAACGAGCTGCCCAATAAAACATTTCGGTTTTCCGGCCATGACCTGCAGCTCGGTTTTAGAAACTGCCAAACTCTAGCAACGTCCAGGGGTCAGATCGTGCCTCCATGTATCACCAGCTTAGTCGTGTAGCAGTGATCGACCCCAATCGCGTAAATCGGCTCATAACATGTGCTTCTTTATCCTTGCGTCGAACGGGACGCACATTTTTATTTTTTTCGCTTGTGTCTGCAAGGTTGAGCTGCGTAATCATTCATATATCAGAGCTATCAACAAGAGCCATGATAACTACTCAAGGCAGGTATGAAGGAGGTATAATAAAAATAACGGTCCGAAAGTATCATGACCACAAATAAAACTTTATTATTACTTCGTTGCGCAACAATAATGAAACGTTTTGATATACACGCTTGTCAGTGTTTGTTGTTTCTTTTTTTTAATGTTGAGCAAGTAGAATATTGTGCAAGATGCGATGTAGTGTATTTCAGAACGGAAAATTGCGTTACATGTCGCAATTTCTCTGGAATTAAGCGACGCTGGATATTTTTTTCCTTTTTTTGGTGAGAATTACAGTATACTTTTAACGACAGTTGTCGGCAACTGCCGCGTTTTGAGGGCTCTGGAAAACCAGCACATGGAGTAGGACCTTCAATTCAATGTACCAGAAACCTACGTGTTCGTCATTTTTGTGCAGAGCAACAGCAACTGCGTATTCTGGGATTAAAGGCTCGACATTAAATTGCTTGATAAGGCAGGCACCATGCACATCTTAAATCTGAAGTATTCGATGGTGACCTTTATCTCTGTCCATTCAGCAGAACGGCAACCTAATCCTGAAGCTGCTTGTTTGCGCGCGAATATTGTGACGGAACGCGAGAGAGCAGTTTTTCATTGGCTCTTTGTTTTCTATTGAAGATCAGTTGAACTATAGATTTATTTCCTCGAGGCGGACATATAACAGCATGAAATACTCGGTGGCTTTACTTACAACGAACGCCCTTTCTATTCTTTCCTGTTTTCTACAGAGTTATCAGCCTATCCGGTTCGCGCTTTATCTGAAAGTGCTGCGCAGCGCGGAGTTTTACTACATCGGCCTACGCAGCCCGGACTGGCGGTATTGCATGGTCCCAGGCAGACTGCCGCCTTGGTTACCTGATGGTTATTCATTCACACTATGCTATGCCACCTACATCCCTCAACGCTTGAGCTCATTTTGTACTTATTCAACCGTGTCTGGTCGGAGGGTCATTTCCCGTCGTCTTGGAAGGTGGCCACTGTCATTCCTTTGCTTAAGCCAGGCAGAGATGCTTCATGTGCTTCCGAAGATTACAGACCGATAGCACTAAGCGAGTTGTCTCTCAAAAACTGCTGGAGAGGAATGATAACCAAAAGACTTATGTGTTACCTGAGAAAAAGCAGCCTCTCTAAGACAAAATATCAGTGCGGCTTCCGATTCGTTTCGAGTCCACGCTCGATCACCTGGTTCGATTTGAGACCACTGTGCGGGAGACGCATTTGTAAATAAGCGACACTGCTGCTTCATGTCTTCTTTGCCGCAGTTGAAGGCATATGATACGGCCTGGCGTTTTTGAATTTTGCAGGATTTGTTTGGTGCTGGGTGGTCCGAGGTAGATATGCTAGGTGCTATTCAAAGTTCCCTTTGTCATTGTCGCACTTTCTATGTAAGGTGGGAACAACCCTTTCCGGGGAGCTTTTCAAGAAAGTGGAGTTCCCCAGGGAGGTGTCCTTAGCGTAACCCTTTTTCATTGTAAAGATGAGATTCGATTGCGCCCGTGCTACTACCTCCTTCCGTGCATTATTCTATATATGTAGAGCGATATTCAAATTTCTGTCTCGTCACTGTAAATCCTTCAGTATGTGAACGTCGGGTCCATCTTGGCAATCAACAAGTTACAAAGATATGGGCTGACACTGAAACAGTTTTAGATTTTCGCCAGAAAAAGCACATGCCTGTGTGTTTCTACGCACGGCGTGGAGGTCTCTGCAAGTAGCCTTCTTTTACAAATGTGTGAGCACCAATTGCCACTTAAAAGTGAACACAAGGTTTCTGAGGACTCATATTTGATTCGGAAATTGGCTTTTGTTCCACATGTTGAACTTAAAACTCAAAGTGTCTCCAATCGCTGAATATGCTTAAGGATTCTATCACATGTATCATGGGGCTCCGATGAGGCCTTATGTCTGTTACGCATATACCGGGCGGTTGTTCGCTCCGGGCTTGATTGTGCAGGAGCATTGCATTGTATGGCATCTGCCTGAGCATCAATTCTAAAGATGTTGGACCCCATTCACCACCAGGGACTTGCGATTTGCTACTGGAGCATTTCGTAGCTCCCCATTGCGCATAGTCTATATGCAGAAGCCAATGAGGCCATCCCTTGACCGTGGGAGGTTTGCTCTGGGGTATATGTATTCTATTCGAGTCCGCTCTAGTCCCTCAGCCACCCTACACGTGATAACCTCGAGAAGCATCGGGTTCCAGAGAACGTTCGAAAATAAAACCAGCCGTTGTTCCTCCTTTTGCCATTAGAAATATGAATTGTGCTGAGTCTGTAGAACTAGATCCCAGGCCTCAGTAGTTCCATTATGCCTTAACCACTATAGCCCCGTGGGATTATCGCTATCATTAATTGTGATCTTACACTGACTAAATATTCCAAAAAAAGATACGCCAAATGAAGGCGCGAGGCGGGAATTCTTTCAGCTACAAAGTAAGTATGAACAGTACGTCAAGGTCTGCACACCGGATGGATCTAAACCAGACTCGGTGGTTGGCTGCGCTGTGGTAGGGCCATCTGCAAAACAGATCAAGAGAATCCAAAATGCAGCCACCATGCCGACGGCTGAGCTCTACGGCCTGCTGTTAGCTGTTGATTATGCAACGAAAAAAAGGCTTCGCCACTCAATTGTTTACACAGACTCCTTGAGCTCATTAAGAGCACTTGCATCACTGAAGCGCATTAGAAACCCACTGGTTCTAGAATTACAAAATAAAGTTATCGCTGCCTCCTACAAGCAGATTGAGATAATTTTCTGCTGGGTCCCAAGCCACGTCGGCATACCAGGTAATGAAAAGGCCGATAGTGCTGCAAATTCCGCAAATGAGAGACAACTAGACCTACAGAAAATACCATACAAAGACTACCACATCCCTTTGAAGCGTTGTATTCGAACTCAGTGGCAACGTGAATGGAATAATGAAACCATAACAAACTACATGCTGTAAAACCTTTTCTAAGTGAGTGGGAAAGCGCCCGGCATCGGGAACGCTTGTATGAGGGTGGCATTGTGTCGGCTACGGATTGGTCATACGCGTCTCACCCATGGGCATCTCTTGCGTGGAGAGGATGCTCTGAGTGTGAACTCTGCAACATTCCTCTATCAATAACACACATCCTACTTAGTGCCCCAGATATGACCAAGATCGTTTTAAAAATTTTTCGCAAATATATCAGGAACATACTCCACTGCACTTGAGTTATTTTACTTGGCGAACAGCCGCTGATTCCGCATGCTTGTGTGTTTGATTTTCTCAAGGACATCGGCATTATACACCGACTATGATTTTAATTAGTAATCCAAACTAACCTTCATCCTGTATACACTTATACAATCTCATATACATAGTTTTATTACAGCATTAGCTACTATAGCTCTTTCTTCTTCAAACCCTTGCTTATACAATAGTTTCACTCTTGGCGCATTTTGGCCTTAGTAGCCCTTGCGCCATGAAACCCCAATCAATCAATCAATCAATCAACAACCCGGACTGTAAAATATACTTTGTTTCGAGATGACTGAAGCCGAGTTAACAGAAAGGCAGATAATCACGCGAACCCTGAACCCGTTTTAATAATGCATTCTATCCTGTTCGAAGTCAGAGTTTGCCCAGAAAATTTATGATATCCTTTCAATTGAGTTTCTAATGTACTTTATAAGAATACATTACAAACTAAATTGAAGTTCATTACTCATTTTGTAAGGATGCATATAGAGAAGACGGGGGACACCCAGTATTCGTATAGTTTATATCCGGTAATTAATAAGAGTATTATAACGAAGATGAAGCAGATGAAGGGAAGGAGCGAGAGGAAGAAAGAAAATAAGTCAATCTTTTGGTGGATCTGTTAATTATCTAAATTAGATTTATTTTCCTTATCGTTTTATATACCTGATATTCAACCACCCTTCCGTTGGTTGAGCGGCGAGGATGAGTGCACGTTCATGAAGCTGATCGATCAAGAGATAACCAGCTTCAGTATTCCCAATGGTCTTTCCAAATCTAATGTGATGCGCCTCGCCATGTGTACCGCACCATTTGCACTCGAAATATTAATGAAGCTCTAGGTGAAAGATAGGCTCAAGGTAGTCGTTTTGCTTCTGTTAGCTCGATGATGTTCTAATATATTCAAACTCCTTTTGTACCCTCTCGTGCGCTAATAGCTAAAGCGTTTCAGCTCTGTGGTCATACTAGATTACAGAGCTGTAATACGATTATGTTAACAGAGCTCTATTCAACCCAGCAACAAACATTAAACGCAGTACCAAAAGTTCTTGACGTCCTAACTGCCTTAAAAACCTCTAACTTCTTTTTGAGGATATCCTTTCGTTCCTTTTGACTCATTAGACAGTTTGCATAAATCGCATGAGCACTCAGAAGGTTACTAAAACAACTATATATCTTTTTTTTTTGCATTTTGCAGAGTAAGATTATTTTTGGGGAACTTCAAGCCTCCGCATACGTTGATCACGTTCGACCTTTGCCATCTTGGCGATTCAGCCCCACAGAAATCGATGGTCTATGCACTTGAACTTCGCGGTAAAGTTCTCCACATATTCCTTTAGTGATATGTCGAAACCTCTACATTTGTCAACGGCCTAAAAAACGCAATACTGTTGCCTGCACTACGTTATATGTACTTACAAAAACTTTCATGTTTCAATTTTTTAGTCAATTTTAGAAGCCTTTAATGTTTATTATGTCAGCGTGCCCCCCCCCCCCCATACACACAGCTTACAGGTCATCATAGTCAAAATCAGAAATCTTTGACGTAAAAAAGGCAAGTAGATGACTGTAGTCAAATGCTACTTTAATGAGCTACATGAAATGAGCAGCCCTACAAAAGAAGATAGGACGCATTAATCGAACCAAACACGCCACAGTGCATAAATCGAAAGTAATTTTCGTTTAACCACCAACAAACCGCATTCTCCCAATCGTTGTTATATTTAATACGTGATCCTTGGCGGGCAAACGGTGTGCTTCGCTTTGTTTCACTCTTATTTCAGATTCGAAAATATCAGTACCGGATACAATTTAACCAATGTGCTGTTCGATCCCTCGAGCACAATTTTAATATGAATGAAAACACTGGGAAATGACGTAAAAAACGGGCTATGTAATTTTTGGCAGTGACACAATAGTAAACGTAAGTTTATTGCGTACATTAGCTTTTGCGGGATTCAGGAATCAACATTATTAGTTTCATTTCTTCTTCTGTCCATGTTTATATTTGGAGAGGTACATACTTTTGAAATCACAATTATTGCATCTATGTTTTAAGAGTTTTGTTGGTAACAATCTGGACGGATAACTAGTTACACTCTACTCCGTTTCATTTTAACTGCGACCCCAGCCAACGCTACATTCCGATACATTTTTGTGTCAAGTATTTGCACAAGGCGGGATTTCAGGATTGTGTGAAACCGTTTACTCCCGTTAGCCTCGATGGCACCTCGCAAGTAAGAGGACACACCCATTAAATGACAAAAATCTCTGTGCGACTGTTTCATCCTGTGGTTTAAAACCTACGAAGAACGCAGCAGGGTGATCGGTGCTGCTCTAGTGGCACCATCAGAATGTAGCTTTAGTTGCAGTCGGGACTGGAGGTGCAACAGAGTATAGCTGATCATTACAGTCTGATATACAAGACACAATTATTTATAAATATATTCTTACGGTAGCAACCGCTACGTATTACCCCGCGAAAAAACAACCGGAGAAACCTGTCGCCATCATTTATTAAGTCACATAACATTCAACCGAAAAACAAAGCTTCCAATGTGTCTATCCCAAGGGCATAAACACGAACTTGACCTTAACCTTCCCGCTAAACAGACAGAGGCTAAGAATGCGGTGCAGGTGTCCGGCGCTGTCTGCGCTTTAAAAACAACAGCGGCGGTTGCCAACCCCGAAGTAACTGCTAGTAGCAAGCGTGATGCGTTATAAAAGGAAGCTCGAGACCCGGAACTGTACACAGCAGTTCCTTAGATCCCGAAATTATGCACTTTAATCTCCCAAATATAGACTGGGTCTCTTTTCAGCCAATCATCCAGACTACATCTGTCATTTATTCTGCTTTCCGTGAAATGGTCATTGCCCACTCCTTATCTCAGTTTGTTCAGACTCCAACAAGACTGGGTCCAAGCAGCGCTAATCTGTTAGATTTGTTTTTTTGCAATGACCCCAATCTTGTTTCCTCCGTCAATGTGATACCAGGAATAAGCGATCATGATGTTGTCGTTACAAGAATGTCCTGTAATGCAATACAACGGCGCAGTGCACAACCACGCAAGGTGTTTTTTTATGAAAGAGGCGACTACGTAATGCTATCCCGAGAACTGGATTCGTTTTTTCCTGTATTCCAATCACATAGCTCAAACTTGGATATGAATTCTGCCTGGAATTTATTTAAAACGAAAATTTTATCTTTGACTCAGACATACATTCCATCACGCATCATATCAGGAAAAAGAAGGAACGATAAACCGTGGATGAATAGGGAAATTCGAACTTTGATAAACAAAAAGAATCGTTTGTTCAGTAGCTATTGTCGTTCAAAAGAACCTAGATTATATTCCAAAATGAAGGAAATAGGCAAAATCGTAACAAAAGAAATGCGCAAGGCACAAAATAAATATCTAGACACTCTACCCGACAAACTGAGAAGAAATCCTAAAGAGGTCTGGAAATACGTCAAAAACAAGAAAACTCCTAGCATCGCTATCCCTGATGTTATAGATGGTGTCAATTACGGAACGAACCTAAAAAGTAAGGCTGAAACCTTTAATCTTTATTTTCAATCAGTTTTCACTCAGCATGTCAACCCGGTAGATAGATTACCGACATCAAACGTAGTTACACAAATGGACAACATCGACTTCTCGGAGAGTGGCATTGTGTCGTTATTGCAAAAGATCAAAGTAAGCAGTGCCCCAGGCCCAGATTGCATTTCCAACTTCATTCTGAAAAACTGTGCTGTTTCTGTTTCCCTTACCTAACCGTGTTGTTTAAAAAGTCTTTTGAACAGAGCGAACTTCCTCTTGACTGGAAAAGCGCCAACGTGGTCCCAGTACATAAAAGTGGAGATAAAACCAGCACATGCAACTATAGGCCTATCTCTTTAACAAGTGTTTCTTGTAAAATGCTAGAGCACATCATTTACTCGAATTTAATCAATCATCTACAAAATAATGCATTCTTTTCCCCTATGCAGCATGGTTTCAGAGCGGGATTTTCTTGCGATACGCAATTAGTAGAATTCACCCATGACCTCTCTTTTTCAATTAACAATGGTTTCCAAGTCGATTGTGTCTTTTTGGACTTTCGGAAGGCTTTTGACTCGGTATCTCATACTTTGTTATTACAAAAGATGGCAGCTGTTAAGATTTCGGATTCACTTTTAACCTGGCTTGAGGCTTATCTTGTTGGAAGGAAGCAATGCGTAGTTTTAGATGGTGTGAGCTCGTCAAATGTTAGTGTCTTATCAGGTGTTCCGCAAGGATCGGTGTTGGGCCCCCTTCTTTTTTTAGTGTACATAAATGATCTTGCTGGTCATCTTTCTAGCCACGTCCGGCTGTATGCTGATGATTGTTGTATATACCGTAATATCACGTGTGTGGCTGACTCCCAAATACTGCAAGACGATCTCCATTCTGTGATGTCATGGTGTCAAACATGGAATATGACCTTAAATTTGAACAAATGTAACGTAGTTAGATTTTCTAACAAAAGACAACCTTTGGCCACAGAATATTTCCTAGGTGTCACAAGTTTAACTGTTGTACCTGAATATAAGTATCTGGGAGTTTTATTTTCTAGTAACTTGTCATGGAATGCTCATGTTGATTATTTGTCATCTAAGGCCAGCCGCACATTAAACTTTCTCAAACGCAATTTTAGTCAGGCACCTACTAACCTTAAAGAAACATTGTACATATCGAATGTACGTCCCATTTTGGAATATGCATGTGCCGCATGGGATTTACATACCCGTCACACCATTGAACAACTCGAACGTATTCAGAAACGGGCAGCTCGGTTTGTCTCCGGCAATTATGATTTCTCCATAAGATCATCTGAAATACGCCGCAACCTGGGATGGCCTCTGTTGGAAGACAGAAGAAGGTACCTTAGGCTCACTTTATTTTTCAACATACTAAACGGTAGAACCGGCATCGAAAAAGAACGTTATCTTAAGGAACCCAGTTATGTGTCGCCGCGTACAGATCATTACTTAAAAGTACGTGAATATAGATGCAGAATTAACGTATTTAAACACTCTTTTTTTCCACGAACGATACACGAATGGAATAATTTACCAACTGATGTCATCTCTGCGGCACCTTCCTCCTTTCCTACTGCCCTAAAAAACTTACTTTTGGAATAATTTTCCACTTTGCTCTTTCAATAGTGCCAGTCACTATACTTTGTTTTTATATATTGTACAAAGTGTTGTATTTTTCTCTTAAAATGTCATATCCACTATTTCTGCATCACAATAGTTCTTGTGTATCTCTATATTTATCGTTTGTTATTGTTTTGTATTGCCTTACCCCCTACAATAATGCCCAGAACTGGGCGATGTAGGTATTCGAATTAATAAATAAATAAACAAATAAAAATCCGCACCCTAAGCGGCTGCGGTGGCGGAGGTGGCTGGAGCCACTTTTCTCGTAGGCGGTGGCATCGAAGTTCCGGACGCCGCAGCTTATCGCTAGAAGACCCGTCTGAGCGTACACGCATTGAATTTCCGGCCACCGCACAAACAACGATGGCGACAACTGCAAGGAAAATGGAAAGTTTCAGCGAGGACACGTACTTCGTGCATTGTCACAGAGACCTTCAGGTCGCGCCCACATTTGTTAATACATGGTAAAAAAAATGTCGCAATCTGTGTAGACACTGACTGAGGTGTGTTTGTCCCTTGTATGACGGTCCTATCACGTTTAGCATACGTAATCTGTCTGCGTACATATTAGAAGCATCATATGCATGAAGAAAACGTGCTTCAGACACAAAATTCTGTCACCCTGTCTGCTGCCAACACCGGTGTATTTTATGTGTGACCACTGTGAATGACGCTTATAGAAAGCTAGGCCGCGGCGAGTCCCAAGACCCTTTAGATATCGCTGCACAGACAATAACCATTAAGCCATCTGCGAATAAAGTTACTGGGGACAAATCGCGACCCCAGAAGTGTGATCATAATAGGCCGCACCCTGCGTGCCTTGAGGGACGACTCTGACATGAAGCCATGCCGCGATGGCTTCCAGTTCTGCTGTGTACTTTCCCGCAAAGCACTCAGGAGAGCAAATTGTTGTGATCTACTGAGGAAGCTGGAGGAACGACGAGGCTGATAATATGTCTAGACCTAAACACAGAGCCCACGTTGTGGCACTGAGCAAGGTGTAACATATATGCTCAGCGCCCTTAACGCAGTCCATTTTTTAATTTTTTTGTCTGCAATGTACGTTATTATTTGGCCTAGTGAATTGGCTAGAACTCAGCTTGTAGATTGCAGCGATTGTATATCTCTAAATGCTATGCGGGGAAAGTGGATTGTCCATTGGCGGTTTGGTTAATGGCGATTTATAGAGGAGAAAGGCTCAACGTTTATTAATTGTTACCGTTTAATATCGCATAAAATATTTAGTACAAAAATGTATCTACACCTTTCGTTTTTGCACATTTCTTTTGGTCCTCATTTGTGTTTTCTCCTGTAACATTAAACACTTAGTGATTCGTTACTTGCGCATTATACTATGGCTAATAAGATAACAATACATTTTGAAAGTTTGCATTATTGGATGTCTTCACTGGTAGTCCACATTATCTATTCGAAACTCCATCCCACCGCTCACCCTCTCGCGGACAAACCAAGAACCCGGGGGGGCAGGAACGGCAGCGGCGGCGCGGAGCCGGGGGCAGGGACTGTTGACCTTGGTGCCTTCGTGCTGCTCTTACCACATGGTTCTGGTCGGGCTGTTTGTGCGTGAAGCAGTTCTAACAAAAAAAAAAGTGAGCGCACTAAGATAGAAATTTTTGTGTTCCGCCTCGCAACAGCCTTGCACAAAGGGGCTGGGATGACTAATTTAATTAGTGAGATTTCATGTCACGTATGCGGCTGCGCATTTCAGGTCTTGTGGTCGCAATATTAATCTGTGCTCAACGTGACGACAAATGCTCCCGCTATAGTTGTGTAGAGCTCTAACGTATTGTCTACGAAGAGCCTCTTTTTTGCCCAAGTAGGAGAAACCTGGTCGCGCAGGGGTACGTCGAACAGAAGACATTGGGAAAGGGTTCGCGTTTTAAGGCCGTTAAAAGGCACATGACCATTTTGCTTCATGCACTTTAAAAAGAAATAATACGCGTACTTGCTTCCAGGTAACTGCAAAGGCAAATAAAAAAACGCTCTAAGCAGTTTAAGTGCGTCTGTGTTAGCCAGCCGTTCGTGAATATAGCTTAGAGCGGACAGTTTTGGCGAGGAGGGTCGCAAAGTTGCGAATAGAACAGCCGACAATTGTACGGTACATTAACATATTTTATTTTGATACAGCAATAAATGAAACCCCTTAACACGCCGATGATGTTAATAGGAAGTTTTAGCATTGCGTTACCGCAGGCTACCGTGAGCACGGCAACGCTCCTGGCGTGCGTTGAAAGTGCGCTTCAAAGGCGCAGCGGGAACTTATTGTTGCAATGCTAAACCGTACGGTATCCTGGAATCACGATATCCTAAAACTTCCTGTCAATTACCTTTCCGCAGTTTTATCAGGTGCTGCAATTCATTAAGACCGCGACGGTGAGCAGCGAGTTGAGAACCTGTGGCACGAAGACATCGATACTGTGAACACTTCTCTACCGGAGCTCGAAGGTCACCATGCCCGGCTCATTTTTAGAGAACTAATGGCCAGGCAAAGTGTAAACAGCACGATATCTTTATCGCACTCAAAAATATTTTGCCAGAAACAGTGACGTGACCGGTGCCCAGAACGTCCTTGCCCACCACAAAGCTTCGCATATTGATGTTTCCACAACTTTTAACTATCAACATGCTTGTTTCTTAACGCGGATCAACATCTCCGTCACCTGTAACATGCTTCTGCCCTGACCGCTTAGAATTTCGAGACAAATATATTATTGTTAGTGCACTAACCAGCATCAGCGAGCAGGCGCACGGGAAATTCTGGAGAATCTATCCCCGTCTCTTTTGCCATCTTAGAACTAGCGCCCCGCCATCGATAGGGCGTTGGATTTGCGAATTGTGTTTTAACTGAGGGATTGTGGCCTAGGAAATACAGATGCATGTAGCCTATTTCAAACTGCCATAAAACATTTCACTACATAACCACACCATTTTTTCCTCATGGCCCGACTTGCACAAGCGTAATGCTATTTTTCTATGATTTCAGAATATGTGAAATTTGCATTCTTCTAATCATCACCAAGAGGTCCCAATATTATGTTATTTTTTTCCATATACATTGCCTCTTGCTCCAACCAAAGGTACTGCTTTTTCACTTTGCACCTTAACGTAGCCATAAATCTGTACTGCGTCTGACATTTTAATGAATATATGCTGAGCAAAAGAAAAACACTTTTACTGCCAGAGCTAAACTATAATATTTTACTGTGCTACCTCAATTATATTAGAAGAGTTGTAATTTGTTTTACGAAGCTTACCCTAATTTCTTCCTACTGCGTCAAGTGTTACTAGGTCAACTTCACTAAGCCCATGAGTTCAACTTTAACGTCAGGACACCTCAGCTAAATTCCATGCGCGGATTGGACGCGATGAGTGCGTGATCACTCTGCTTGCACTCGCCTACAACGCATTGCCACATAATACAGTTCTGACTCCGCTGTTTATGCAAAGCGCTAACAAAAAATTGACGAAATCTAACAACGTCCTGGTCTCCTGGCACGAGCTCGAGCTTTGATTAATTTACCAGGTCAGCCGTATAGCTGCGATGAGTCACACACACTTAAAACTTCGAATGAGACAAGGATTTCCATTCTGGAAGCAATTCAGAAGGCTTCATAATTTTTATTCGCTATTTTATTTAGCATAAACGGGCGTAATTATGTTGATAATTAAACTGAGGAATTATTATACAACGAACAATATCCTGGTATGCTAGTCGAGGCAGCCACTGAGATATAATAGAAAATGATCGGTCCTAAAAGGAAACGTAACTACAAATAGGACTTTAGAGCGCAGCTCTTAGGCGCCCGTTTCGGGCTTGAGCGGCGTCGGTCGTCGGCGTCGCCGTGGCCGTCGGCGTAACCGCCTGAGGTCATGTGACCCCCAGGTCACGTGACCCATCCCCGCCCCGAAGTCACGTGACACCCCCCCCCCCGAGGTCACGTGACCCCCAGGTCACGTGACCCCCAGGTCACGTGGTCCCCAGGTCACGTGGTCCCCTGGTCACGTGACCCCCCGAGGTCACGTGATGATGATGACGATGACGATGCGGATGCCAATGACGTCATCAGTGACGTCACTGATGACGTCGTCGGCATCCGCATCGTCATCATCACTGATGACGTCATCAGTGACGTCACTGATGACGTCTTCGGCATCCGCATCGTCATCGTCATCATCATTGATGACGTCATCAGTGACGTCCAGTGACCCCCCCTGAGGCCATGTGACCCCCTTCTCCCCTTCCCCCGAGGTCACTTGGCCCCCGTACCCTCCCCTCCTCCTCCTCAAGAGCTGCGCTCGAATTCGGCGTTACAGGGAGTTGTAAACGGCTTTCACTTTTTTTTACACATTTTTCTGCAGTCGTCGTTTTATAGTTGTTGTCATTTTTACGTTCCGTACTCGTGACTTAACGTGTACGGAACGTGACTAATGGGCCCGACCCAGAGGCTCGCCACAACACCGCAAAGCGCTGCGCGACTCCTGATGGATTACATCAGAAAATAGGGGACACATAGCCTCATATAACCTCACCGTAATCATCTTCATACCCCCCCCCCAACCAAATAACTCCACCCTCCTGTTCAAGACCTACTCGGCCAAGGCAGGCAATACTCTTCTCGATATTAAAGACTTGCTTCACGCACTCACGCTCCGTAAATGTATAGCACTTCAACAAAAACGTATATGCAAGCGTTTTGGCAGCAGAAACTTTCATTCTGTAGCACATCACCTCTAACACCTGCTCTACATTTTTCTTTAGGGGGGGGGCATTGCATTTTTAACGATGGTGTTGTCGGCAGCTGCGACGTTTTCAAAGCGATGAAAAACAACCTCGGTATTTGGTCCTTCAATACTACGCAACAGAATCTTCTGTGCTTTGTTTTTTGTGCCTAAGAACAGCACCCACGTATGCAAAGGTTTGAAGCTTAAATTTCCATCACGTGATGCGTCAGAAACCATGCATCCTCTTTCGAATTTAGAGTCTGACCTTCACCATAGGCCTGTGCCACTTTAAGAAAAAGAGACCCGAAATGTTAAAGATACTTTGATTTATTGTTTACATTGTGGGAAAAAGCGAATGACATAGTTCTTCAGTAACTATGTTATTCCAAAAATAAATTTTAACATATATTTATTCGTTGTAATTGTCGAATTATGAGCATATACATATGGGTGACCTTGGAAATTTTATGCGTGTTTTACCTGCTTATAATTCCACAAAAAGGGCAAGCTGATACTCTCCAAGAAATAAATGGCAGAGACTACAACCTTGAAAGTACTATAATACAGGAAATGCAGTATTTGTGAAGTGATCACTTTAATTTATTTAGAAGACTATCTACAATATTTTAAAGTATGAATCATGGAGCATCAATATAAGGATAATGAAAAGTAAACGTCAGGTTACTTTTGGGTCAGGTGACAATTTCACCATTTCCGGTAGCTGTACGGGGAAAACTAGATAGTGATTAGTTCACGTGACGTCATGTTACGAGTCATCAATTTCTCCGCCAAATTTAGCGGCGAAACTGAATCGGTGTATACTTCACGTGACGCGAGGTTACGTGACCAGAATTTCTACACGGAATTTAGTGGGGAAATCGAATTGGTGTATAGATCACGTGACATCAACTTTCGCGCCAACATTAGCGGGGAACCTGAATGTATATACGTCATGTGAGATAATTGTTCCGCTAAATTTAGAGGATAAAACAGATTGGTCTGCAGGTCCTGTGATGTCACGTCACGTGACGTCACACTTCCCCTTAAATTTAGCGGGAAGGCCAAATTCGTCAATAAGACACGTGACCTGTATTTCCCCGCTAAATTTAGCGAGAAATGCACGGACGGAACAATGGCCGGACAGACGGAGGGACGGACGGACGGCGGTCCGTCCGTCCGTCCCTCCGTCTGTCCGTTCATTGTTCCGTCTGTCCGTCCATTGACGGACGGTTCGGCCCTGCCCGTTTGGTCAACAATATCATAAAAGAAAACAAAAAAGTGAAATTGAAAAAATGTAAAAGAAATCAGCCTTGGCAGTGTACAGGTCAACAAATAGACATAAGAAAAAAAAACAAGTGTTTGATAATTGATGGAGAAGCTTTTTACTGTTTTGGAGCGAGAACGTTAGTGTTATGGGAAAATGGATATAGGTCTATATTTCAAGAGATAGACACATATGTGCCGTATACCCCGAGGGTAGTGAGACGCTAGGACAAGTTATTTTTATGTGCTTGGGGCTTCGTCCTTTTCTCACTATCACTAAAGGGGTAACGGATTTGGTGATGGCCCTGGGTTTTCTTGGTGGGGAAGAAACAACAAAGGAATAAAGGATTAAAATCTAAAAAAGGAGGCTACAGTTGTTGGAAGAGGTATAGAGAAGCACGATAATGCACAAGAATTGATGGGGTGGGTGATTTACCGAGAGACGTAATTTGTGACAAAATTTAAAGTGGAGGCGTTAAAATGTTTCTAGGCAAGACAGCGCTTGTGTAGCACGGCAAGAAGACAATAAAGCGGAACAAACAAACAAACAAAGACAGGGCGAACGAGCCGCGAGACAAGCGACTGAGGCTACGGTCTAGGAAAGAGGCAGTTCGGGGTGTAGTACGATATTTATTAAACCGTTACATTGGTGGCAGCGGTGGGATGGCGACTGCTGCACCCGTCGAGCGCTACAGGTCAGTGCCTGCTCATTTGTCTGGAGATGGGGACCATGGATGCCCCGAAGAACCATTTCAAAAACTCTGCGGCGGCGAACAACTAAACGACACCAAGGGGCTGCTGTTCCTACCGACTCGTACTGCGCGGACGAGCTTTCCTTGTTTATCAGCATCCGGATATGCGAAATCGAGCATCCTTTTCGCCCGTCTATCTGCTGCTATGTCAAAGGGCTGTGGATCTCCCGCTCAACGAGAAGTTGCTGCCGCGCGATTTCGAACCCTGAAACACCGTTCTGGGGAACCATATGGCATGTTCGCCTACGACATGATGGACATGTTTTCCAAGGCGTACGCTGGAATTGACTCACGACGACCGTGAGGCTATTGTGCGGGATCAGTTCATTGCTGAGACTTGGCGATGATTTTCAGTGCCGGGTACTCATCGTTGCTCCAATATCTCTGGCAGCTGCAGTAATCGCTGCACCCCCATCAGCTGTCTCGGTAAGGCATCAGTAGAAACGTCTTTTACTACTACTGCGCACGAAGATACGACGTTTGCCACAAAAACGGACATAGCATCAATCACCTCTTCCATGGCTGTTCTCGCAGACAAGATCGAACACCTCAAGAGGGGGCAAACGATCACACAGCAGGTGTCATGTCAGCAACGCTGCTTCCGTTGTGGCGGGAGAGGACATTTCGCACGCAGTTCTAACGCCAGAATATTGAACAACGGAGAAGGAAACAACTGTAACCGACGTTCGGAACCAACGGCGTTCGGAAAACTGATAGGGGCCTCCAACTCAGAGCCCTGCGCAGGCGCCCATCAACCAACACGGGGCTCAACAAACTACACCGCTTGTCACGGTACGAGGAACGATCCCAGGAGTTTTACTAGACTTCTTAATCGATTCGGGGTCGTCAGTGACTATCATTTACATTGATGTGTGGACGCAATTACTGCATTTCTATTGTAGAACGTTAACATTATTAATTGGAATATTTTTTGCAAAATATTGTTACATCGAAGGCTTGCAATAATAAACCAAAAAGGCCAGATCCCGTTGGGTTTATTTGTCTACTTGCCAGCTACCCAGGGCAGGATCAAACAAAATAACGTTATTATTTTTTCTTGCAACCCGAGAAGAAAGGAGCCACATCCTATTGATTAGTCCCGCCTTCATCGTCCATGTGACTACACGAATACAGGTAACTTCTCCTTTATGTAAAGATTGGAGGTGTAGCCTCGTTGGTTGATCTGCTAATGCGTCATCACTACCGTGGGTTGTGTTCCGTTGATATTTGGTATATAGACCTCTGCAGTTGTCAACCTTGAGGCAACTTTCCTGGTGACTTGCCTTCTTCCAAAAGTCTGGATTACTAATTAAGCAAACTTGGACAGAAATAGTTGTTTTTGTTACCTTAAGAATTTTGTTAACGACGTGCAGATCCTTTTTTTACCATTCCGTTCGAGCGGGTAATCTTTAGGCGGCAAGTTGTGCGTCTAAAATTGCTCAACCACCTGCGGGCGGACTAAGCAGAATTCCTGGCAGCGCATTGTTGCAAGAATAAAAATAATTATGAACACCGTAAAGTTTTTATTCGTACTTTAGAAAAAAACACCCAAATTGTTCTGCAGATATATACACCTTGCCAAAAAAAAGACTAGTTTTATTTACAAGTAAAATATTTGAGTGTATGCCAAAGTCGGCTCGAGTCCGCACATTATTGTATGACCACGTGAATAATTAGAATTTCTTTTTACCGCCCACAATGAAACAAATTAAAGCAAACAGCTTAAAGACATAAAATTCCTTACAGTCCAATTTTCCTGACTCATCGCTGCACTAAAACAAAAACGCGTAAATGCCATAAACTGCAGAATTTGATGACTAACAGTTTTCGAACGAAAAGCCACATTCAAAATTTTTTTCACATACAGGCAGTCAGGAATAGAAGCATAAACTTAGTAGGGAGCTGGTTTGTACATGCATGAACTATGAAAAAAAAATGAAAGATGTTTACAATCTCTCTAATGCGAAACTAGAGAGCAGCTCTTGAGGAGATGGAGGGAGGGTACGGAGGAAAGTGCATGCCCACTCCTCCTCCCTCTCCCTGCTCCTCTTCTCCTCCTTCCCTCGTCCTCCTCATTTCCTCCCCTCTCCTCCCTGCCGCGGAACTTGTTCGGGGGTGACGTGACACGAAGCCATGGCTTCATTTCCCTGCTAAATTTAGCGGGGAAAATGAATTAGCGTTGAGGTCACGTGACGTCAATTTTCCCCTAAGTTTAGGCGGGGAAACGTAACTCGCTAAAACTAGGGAGGAAACTTGTTTGTTATATTTACCGGGAAACTTTTCCGCTAGATTTTGCGGGAACATTTCTCGCTAAATTTAGCGAAAACATTTCACGCCGAAATTTTGCGGAAACATTTCACCGCTAATATTAGCGGGGAAACGTCCCATACAGCACCGTGCGGTTGCACCGATCATAGAGTTATTACAATAAACGCTAGAGGCTCAGCTGGCGCTAGTGTCTACGGGACTTCCGGTTGCAAATTGAAGCAGACAGCATGCAGTCTACTTTTCCAGCCTCCCTGTGTATTCCTATGGGAAAACGCGCGTGAATTTTGTCTCTTCGCCGGAAAATAACATGAATGACTTTTGTCATATCGGTTGTAACGGATAGTATGTACCTTTATTGGTATTGTGAAAGTGTAATTGCTTTAGTTACAGCATTTTCTTTACCACTGAGCGATGTTAAACTTCGCTCTATTTCAGGCCCAAACCCCTGTTTCAAGGAAGGTATGTGAAAACGAGCGACGGTTCTAAGCAAACTAACGATCGAAAGGAATGTAGTGTGTGTTCAGGTTCGCTAGCATTTCGGTGGTGCTTATATATTGCTAATATGCCCGTCCTGTCATTGGATGAAAATGACTCCGTCGTGCGCATCTTTACGATCGGTTAAAGAAACATTCGAACGCAAAAAATAAAGCACGTGAGCTACGAAAGGTATGTCTTTTTATTATTTCCCATGTCGGGCAGTTTTTATCGGGCACCTGCTCTCTGGCTCCCCTTATTTGCAAAGATTTGGAGCGTGCGGGTGATGCTTTGAACAATTTGAACCCAGAACAAGCATCTTCACAGTACTTATTTATTGCAAATCTGACTATATTGCGTGACTTTCAATTTATTTTGATCGTCTGCAAGCACAAGGAGTTACTTATCCAGTGTTACTGCGTAGTTCTTGCCGTCTCTCTCGGTTTTCTACATGTCCTTCGTTCGTTTGGCACGTATACCCCCCATGTTGGAAAGTGTCGACGCCGTGTTCGCGCTAACAGTGTCCGACAGTGCACAAAAATACACGTACGAAGCCGTTTTAGCACCGTTTTTAATGCGATGAATTTGAAAGAAAAACGCCGTAACTGACCATTTATTTCGTCTGCGTGACTGAGAAATGTTCCAATGTGCCTAGTACGTACAAGTTATTCGTGATATTTGCTCTTATAATCGAGCGCAGAGAGAAAATGCACTCGCTTTTTCCCATAGGAATACATTACCGGAAGTCAAATTTAGACTGCTTGCTGTCTGCTTCAAAATGCAACAGCACACTAGCGCCAGCTGAGCCTCTAGCGTTTATTGTAATAACTCTATGGCACCATTATGCTCACGCCGACGCAACTCAACCCGAACATGGGCGCCTAAGAGCTGGGAGCTAAAAAATTAGAGAAAAGGAAGGTACAATAACTCGTTCAAATCACGGAGAAGTATGAGCTGCAAGCATGATTCAGATAGGCATGTGAAAAACCGTATAGTTATAGGACGTCAGAACATATGCAGAATGTTTGCTTCTAAAGGAAAATACATTTATTAGACAGGGCAGTTATAATTAAAAAAATATTATTTCGTCAAAATAACGTTTTCACTGCATTGGAAATCAGTTAAAGTACGTAAAGTGACAACTGAAAAAAATTACCTAAAGCGTATTAATTACCTTTACAAATATTTGCTTCAGCTGGTAGACTACAAATAGAAATGTTTTGCCCATCGTCAGAATATGTCCTGGCAGTTGTCAAAACCAAAATAACTAGAATCTTTATATATGTTTTCTTTCAGACAGCCTAAGGGCAAAGAAGAAAAAGACAAGATCCTGTTCCAACGGGCCCTTAGCATCTGTGTACAGCGCTCACCCTCACGAGAGACAAAAACAGAAACCGCATTAAAAATCACTCACGGGTATCAACAGGACATCGAACACTTACGAAATAATTCGCGTAGACCAAACATTATAGGTACCAACTGCATGCCATAAGACATTCTTAATATAGGGATCAAAGATCTTTCTTTTTTCTGAATGTAAGGAATCAGTTTGTATTCTGAGCAAATTCTGTTATGAATGATAAGGTTTTTGTTCAGTACATCGGGAGGAACAAATGCGAGTTTTTGCAAATACAATAGTTTATGCAATGCTTTTTAACCAGTGACGGCATTTTAAATTGTAGCTTCCCTGGGTTTTAAAACATTTTAACAAAAAGTGATTGGCTCTGCCCACTTTTAATACGATTTATAATTTAAGGACCATGATTTGCACATTAGTTAATGTTCTGTGCTCTTAAAAATGGCGTTGGGTGATCAAACATTTGTAATGTTCCAAGAAATCGAACGGGCTCCTTCTGCAAGATACGGAACATTTTTATGTATGCTCTTATTTTTGTCTCTCAGATCATTATGAAATAGTGTATGCGTGAATTGTGTAATGATTTAGGGGGGGGGGAGATATGTACACCCTGCGGTGGGGTACGCTTGTAAACCCGCTTAGTAGGGGGTGTAATGAAAGGTGCAGATGGGCTAAAATGACAAACAAACATGAAAAGCACACAGCCTCTCCCAGGAAGTGGAGCTGTCCGCGGCAGGGGTGAAGCAAACTTTAAAATGTGTAGGCCTCTTGCCTCATTTTGCAGAGTTACCATTGCAGGTTCAACATCAGCCGCAGCTATGTCGGAGGCATAAAGAAGTCAGTGTAGATCTTAGTGCAAATAGCTGCATCAAAAGGTTCATGAAACAAAATGTCGAAATGCCTGCAAAACGTATGACCAAAGATGGGAACAAGCAATGATGATAGCGGAACTGGACCTCACACTTAGCAATCAATGCAACACGCACCCCACACTGACTGAAAAAAACGAGAATTGCCCCTCACATCTTCCATCAGAGTTGTGGAAGCCTCCCTTCGAACTGGGCGGCGATGAGCCCTATTACGCTTCCTAGACAGCGTCATGCAACATCGAATTCCGTAACACACCATCTTGGATCCTCTTTTTGCCTCACGCTACAGAATCAGCCTCGTTTCGTGACACTGACACTGAGGCCATACCCCCTCTGTCAATCAAGGCAGGGTCATTCAGACTTGTGTGGAGATAACTTGTAGTCTTTGATTTCATCCTGCTTGTTTCCACCTTTCAATTTCCGGAATACGGCGGGCAGCTCAGTACCTCCGAGCCTGCCTACCCGCCTAAGCATCGATATATTGAGATTGGTATTTACTTTGTTTCTATAAATCCTAATTCCGAACTCAAGTAGTGCAATCGATGAGCTAGCTTTGATAATGTCGGGTTATTCAAGGTAGAACAAGGCTCTGCTCAATTTCTGCAATATGCAAAACGTTGAAATCATTTCTTCCCCAGCTCTTGTTTTCTCGCCCGTTCAAACTTTCGGCGGCTTAAGAAATAATAAGTAAAGGAGTTTCGGTAATTAAATATGAAAAATCTACTTTTGAAGTCGAAAACAATGTTCGACTGATATTTGAGTGAAAAAAATCAACCTTTTTACAAAAACGACACATACAAATAGCATATCGCAGTCGCCTGTTTCTGTTGGAAAAATCGGGTTGTTCACATAGATTGACGATAGTAAATCAAACTGAAGTCCTTATACAGCACCTTTTAAACGTTTTAACGTACTTTCTGAAAATTCTTTAAGAAGAAACAGCGAAGTTATGTTTAACAGGCGTCGATATGACAGCGGCAGACGCGGTAGAGAACATTTCCGACTTGGCCACCAGAACATCATCCGGGTCATTGGGTCGGATAATTATGATGTCAGTAGGCGCGTTTTTCAACGAGCTCGTCGGTGTTTTATTGGTCGTGAACACGTACAGGCGTCGTATTCGCGGACAATACTCAGATTCTTACGACTTCAGGGGATATTAGTGACTGTTTCTTTCTTGCCGATCGTGCAGATTTTCGCTAATTCCAAATCGGGTTTTTCAGCGCAAAATATTACCCCAAAACATCCTTTTTGCTAACAGTGTAGATAGGGTTGTTCTGGAGTGGACTGGGCATTATGTTGTTCTCCTTAAAAAAATGACGAATATGGCGAGAGCACTGGGTATTCTTAGTCACGAGGAACCAACGGAAGAACAAATAATTTTGGTTGCAGACATGTAGGTTAGCAGATTGGTGGGAAGGGTTTACAGAAGCGTGATTATACGCTGGGTCAATGTGGTATGATTAACCGAGAAACGTAATTTTTAGAAAAATTGAAAGGAAAGGAGTGTATTTTGTTCTAGGCTAGATAACGCATGTACCGCCCAACGGAAATGCTGCAGTCAATGCCAACCATTCAATAATTTTTCGTATGATAGAAGACATCCGCTTACCAGAAGTATGCTGGTAGTCGTCACAGTCTAGCGATCAAGCGTTCGTATCAACAACACTTCGCTACACAACAGCGTTTGACAAGGGACTGAAAGTAAAGGTGGGTTCGTTCTGTTCAACCAAGAGCTAAGGGAAGGAATGAAGTCCATCTCAATCAAATCAACGCGAAACTATGACACTCATAAAAAAAAAACTTGAAAAGACTGGCAGCGATGCACCGCAGAAACAGCCCGCTTTTCTCGTATTCTTGACGCACGTTCAGCGATTTAACTATTACTGCCACCAACAATTAAAAATAATGTTCGTGACATGCGGCCGGAGTGATATTCACACTAGTTAGACCTTAGGTCCTAAGATACATAACACGATTAAATATTTTTATTTCTGCGGAAACAAGCAGTACACAACACTGCGTTAAAGCATAACGAGAAAAGCCAGTCACCGATTTTATTACCAATCCAAGAAGCATTAATCCGACTACAATGCTTCGAAGGTGTTGTTTCCGAGTGAATGAGATGTGCACTTGACATTTCCAACTTCCCATGAAGCCGGAAAAACTGCGGCATTGTCTGTGCTTTCCAACATAACCAGCGATAATGATCAACCCAGGATCAGGTAGTAATATTAAGAGTTAAGGGTTCTGAAGAGAAAAGGGAGATCCCGGCAGACACTGCGGTCTTCCGAATCGTTCCTAATTAAGGGTGTTCCTCCAAGAAAGAACGGGGGCAGGGGGTGTATAACCGCCCCCCCCCCCCCCAAGCGGTGTGTAGGGAAACCACTGGGCCTAAGCCTGAGCCTGAGCCTGGGCATTGTAGTGAGCCTCAGCATTATACTGAGCCGGATGGGTCGACGGAGCGCGCCTCTTCTCCTTGGGCGAGAGTTTTGGAACTTGAAGCAGCAGCTGCCATGCGGGTATTTATTCCATAACGTCCTACCGCTCCGCCGACGTTGGTAACAACGATGGCGACAACTGCTACGAAAGTATCAACAGAACTCATTATTGCTGTAATGTGGAGCGAAACGGGATACTTACGTTTTGTTGTACACATTATTAGTATGGTTCCGTGTTTTCGGTAAATGACGGGACACGCCGAAAACAAATCACTGAGCCCATTTTATCAAAATTGGTGATAACCCGAACATACCTTAATTGGAGCTGCCCCTGAATAAGGAAAAAAGGATCATGTTTCCAGGAAAGAAACATTTAGTCATAGCTTTATTGTTTGTCGATCCGGAACACTGGTTCAATTAAACTGTTCCGAGGATGCTTTTTTTTTTCGGAAACCCGGTTAATTTTCTTGTCTCCTTTTCGACTAGAACCTCCGCCTTCACCACGGGCTCGCTGGCTTCCGCAGTGCTTTGGTTCTCCGTGCCTGCGCCTTCTCAATTTGTTAATGCACAGGCACCTTCCCACAAGAGATCTATTTCTTAATTACCCAGGCATCCAAGCAGAATGGAGGGATTGGTTTTCCACGCCCCACATGCGCAGCCCCTTCCCCGTATAAAAGATTCGAAACAAATAACCCAAAGAAAGCGTTGGCGAAAGCGCGTGAAATATGCAGTTTGTATTAGAAAAGTTACTACTTCTGAAGGAAGCGCGTGCGGCGCGTGGAACATCAATCCCTGCATTCTCCTTGATGCATGGGTAATTTATCCATACGTCTATTGAGCGTGACGGCGTGTTTATCGGGACCAGGAAACCACGTTCCTTTCATCACCCAACCTCTCTCTGCGCGTGGGTAAGAACGAGAGCGTGGTTACGTGGACAGATATATCCGCGGGACTGTTCCAACAAGGACGTATCTTCCACCGCATCTAATGTTTATGCGCATTAAATAAATGAGAACAGATGCCAATATTTGTAGCTTATTTCATCAAATATTGCAAGATCCTGACAACGTTATATTGACAATATTGGCAACAAAGATACAGGCAAGCTGTTGGACTTAAACATCGTGCAAACCCGACATCAAAGAACAAGAAGTAAGGACACAAACAACAATTGATATTGTTGTTTGTGTCACTCTTTTTATCTTGATCTCGCGTTTTAACTGTTTGAAACTTCGCCTTTACTTCGCTTGACCTTTCTGCAGTCTAGACTAATTTTGGCTACCACCATTCCATTTCTAGCATTGAAAGATTCAACGAGATGATAGTAAAACAAGCTTACCTCGAACAAACTTGAAAACTTTACGTCCTCGGGCTAGTCTTATACCCCTTGCCATGTGATCATGGTCTCGCCCATACCCACGCCCAGAGAGCAGGGTCAGGTGATAAGTGGGACGCGGCTGATTCTTCCCACCGGCACGTAGCTCCCATCGCATTCTCGGCTTATGGATGTACGGAGTATAGTGAAATTGACGACCTAATTCTTTTTCAGATTGACAAGGAAACGTCAAAATGACGCCTGACTGTATACTAAAATGACGTTAGAAACGTTGAAATGACGGCTCAATTGATTAGGACAATTAGGACGTAAAAATGACGCCAGACCGTATAATGAAATGACAATATAATGTAGAACTTGCGGCTTGATTGCATTGCTGCTTCACAAATTGAGGGTCCAAATGGTACAAAACACCGTCAATTGAAAATGACGGCCTGCCGTCATTTGACGGTCAAAAGCTCTGAAATGAGCTGCCAGAACAGTATCCATTACTTTGACGGAAACCTCTTTACAGCGAGTTTTGTCGACTTCACACACGTACGTCTAAGAATGGGGTGTATCGGTATCTCCAGGAAGTGAGGAGAGTGTGGAATACGGAATATATGTACACCTAAGAATGGGGTCTACCGGTATTCCCAGTAAGTGAGAAAAGTGTGGCACACAAAATACACCCTTAAGAATTGGGAGTATCAGTATTCCTAGTAAGGGAGGAGAGTGGAAAACGGAATATTTGTACACCTGGGGCTGGGGTGTGTCTGTACACCCGCTTAGTAGGGGGTATAAGGAAAGGTCCACATGGGCTCCACAAAATGAGGTGAGTATGTACCCCCCATCTTTGGGGTGCGGCTTAGATACCCATGGGGCAGTCATTATGGAACAATTCACATACACCCAAATGGGATTAAGTACTACATAATTGCTTAGAGTCTTGTAACTCTCAAAATAATGTGTATTTCTAGAAAAATATTTGTCGTTCATGTTCCCACATTTTATGAAGTATATTTCAGTGCAGATTTCAAACCAGTTCAAACATTATTTGAGGGACCCTTCAATGTAATATTGTTAAGTTGTTTTATGTTTGGCAGCATACAAAAAAAAATGAAATGACGCAATTTTTTTAAGTTTAGACGGGGGAGGGTAATATTCGTAAGAACTTCGTTGTTCTACTTTGCAGCGGATAAACGAAGTCTAAAATGACAAACACGAAATACACGCAGCATCTCACAGGAAGTGGAGCTGTCGGCCGCAGGGGTGAAGTTAACTTTAATATGGGAAGGCATATTGCCTCATTTTGCAGAGTTACCATTGTAGATTCAACATCAGCCGCAGCCATGTCGGAGGTGTAAAGTAGTCAGTGTCGATCTTAGTTCAGGTAGCTGCATCAGTACGCTGTCAGGAAGGCAAAAATGCCGAAATGCCTGCAAAATGTATCACCAAAGATGGGAACAAGCTGTGAAGATAGGGAACTCGGCACCGCCTTAGCATTTAATGGCACGCACACTCCACACTGACTGACACAAATGAAATTGCACCATACATCTGCCATCAGAGTTGGGGAAGCCTTCCTTCGAACAGGGCGGCGATGGGCCGTATTGTGCTTCCTAGCCAGCGTCATGCAGCAACAAACTCCGTAGCAGACCACTCTGGATACTTTTTTGCCGCACGATACAGCATCATCCTGTTTTCGGAAGACTGACGGAAGGTCATACCCCCTGCTGTCAATCAAGACAGGCTCACTCAGACTTTTCGTGGAAATAACTTGTAGTTTTTGATTTTATCCGGCTTGTTTCCACCTTTGAATTGTTGGAATACTGCAGGCAGCTTAGTACTTTCTGTCTGCCTACCCGCCTGAGCATCGAAATATTGAGATTTGTACTTAGTTTTGTTATATAATTTCTAAATTCCTACCAGAAGTATTCAATCGATGAGCTGGCTCTCAGAAAGGTCGGGTTATTCCACGCGGTTGAATGCACTGTTTAATATCTGCAACATGCAAAACTTTAAAATCATTGCTTCACATGAAATTCGCGCATTTCGGCAGCTCTTCTTTTCCCGCCGGTTCGAATTTTCGGCGGCTTAAAAATTACGAAGTAAAGGAGTTTCGTTAACTAAATTTTAAAAAAGGGTACTTTTGAAGTCGAAAGAATATTCGACTGATATTTGATGCAAAAAAAGCACCTTTTGTTTTACAAAAACGACACCGACGAAATGTACTCGCAGTCGCCTTTTCTGCCGAATGAATCGAGTTGTGCACATAAATTGGCGATAGTAAATCCGACTGAAGTCCTTATCCAGCACCTTTTAAAAGTTCTAACGTACTTTCTCAAAAAAAACCTAGAAGAAACTGTGAAGTTACGTTCAACAGGTGTCGATATGACAGCAGCAGATGCGGTACACAATATTTCCAACATGGCCACCAGAGCATCATCCGGGTCATTCGGTCCGATAAATATGTTGTCAGTAGGCGTGTTTTGCAACGAGCTCGTCGGTGTTTTAGTGGTCGTGAACACGTACAGGCGTGTATTCGCGAAGAACAACAATATTCTTACGACCTCAGGGGATTTAGTGACTTGTTTATTTTTCGCGGAGCGTGTTGATTTTTGCTAATTCCAAATCGGGTGTTTATCACCCCCAAATATTACCCAAATACACCCTTTTTGCTAACAGTGTAAAAAGTCTTGATCTGAAGTGGACGGGCTTTCTCTTGTTCTCCCTAAAGGGATGACGAAATTGGCGAGAACCCTTGGTATTCTTAGTCATGAAGAAAGAACTGTAGAACAAAAGATTTTAATTGCAGACAAGTGGGTTAGCAGATTTGTGGGGAACGTTTAGAGAAGCGTGATTATACGCAGGATCAATGTGGTATAATTAAACGTGAAACGTAATTTTTAGAAAAAATTAAAAAGAAGGGGTCTATATCTTTCCAGGCTAGATAACGCATGTACCGCCCGATAGAAATAAATGCTACACTCGATGCTACCATTCCAATAATTTGTCATATGATAGAAGACATACGCTTGCCAGAAGTATTATAGCCGTCGTCGCAGTCTAGCAATCAAAATGTCGTATTCACAACACTTCGCTGGACATCAGAGTTTGACCATGGGACTGGAAATAAAGGTGGGTTCGTTGTGCACAACCAGGAGCTAAGGAAGGGCCCATAAAACAAAACATCTATTACTGCCTCCAACAATTAGCAATAATGTTAGTGACATATGGCCGGTGTAATATTCACACTTGCTAGCCCTTTGATCCTAAAATACGAAACACAATAAGATATGTTTATTTCTACGAAAACAAGCACTACACAACACTGCACAAAAACACGAGAAGAAAAGCCCGTCACCGATTTTATTATTAATTGACATTTTCAACTTTACATGAAGCAGGAAAATCTGCGACATTGTCTGCGCTTTCCAACATAACCAGCGATAATGACCAACCCAGGATCGGGTAATGAAAGTAAGCGTTACGGGTGATAAAGAGGGAACCGACACCGGTGGACATTACGGCCTTCTTTAAATCGGGGCATTATTTACCTGGGCATTATACTGAGCCGGCTGGTCCACGGAGCGCGCTTCTTCTCCTGGGTCAAGAGTTTTGCGTCTTGAAGCACCGGCCTGTGCCTGGGCATTATACTGAGCCGGCTGGTCCACGGAGCGCGCTTCTTCTCCTGGGTCAAGAGTTTTGCGTCTTGAAGCACCGGCCTGTGCCTGGGCATTATACTGAGCCGGCTGGTCCACGGAGCGCGCTTCTTCTCCTGGGTCAAGAGTTTTGCGTCTTGAAGCACCGGCCTGTGCCTGGGCATTATACTGAGCCGGCTGGTCCACGGAGCGCGCTTCTTCTCCTGGGTCAAGAGTTTTGCGTCTTGAAGCACCGGCCTGTGCCTGGGCATTATACTGAGCCGGCTGGTCCACGGAGCGCGCTTCTTCTCCTGGGTCAAGAGTTTTGCGTCTTGAAGCACCGGCCTGTGCCTGGGCATTATACTGAGCCGGCTGGTCCACGGAGCGCGCTTCTTCTCCTGGGTCAAGAGTTTTGCGTCTTGAAGCACCGGCCTGTGCCTGGGCATTATACTGAGCCGGCTGGTCCACGGAGCGCGCTTCTTCTCCTGGGTCAAGAGTTTTGCGTCTTGAAGCACCGGCCTGTGCCTGGGCATTATACTGAGCCGGCTGGTCCACGGAGCGCGCTTCTTCTCCTGGGTCAAGAGTTTTGCGTCTTGAAGCACCGGCCTGTGCCTGGGCATTATACTGAGCCGGCTGGTCCACGGAGCGCGCTTCTTCTCCTGGGTCAAGAGTTTTGCGTCTTGAAGCACCGGCCTGTGCCTGGGCATTATACTGAGCCGGCTGGTCCACGGAGCGCGCTTCTTCTCCTGGGTCAAGAGTTTTGCGTCTTGAAGCACCGGCTGCCCTGCGGGCAGTTCTTCCAACTGCTCCGGCCACGTTGGTAACAACGATGGCGACAACTGCAACGAAAATGCGAAGTGTCAACAAGAATTCGTTATTGTTGTAATGCGAAGCGAAACGAGATACTTATGCTTTGTTGTATATTTTATTAGTATGGTTCCGTGCTTTCGGTAAATAACGGGACACACTGAAAACTAACCACTGACTTCATTATATCAAAATCGGAGAAAACCGAACATACTTTAATTGGAGCTGTCCCTGAATAAGGGGAAAGGATCATGTTTCACAAAAAGAAACATTATGTCAAAGCTTTATTCTTTGTCGATCCGGAACTCAGGTTCAACTGAAATATCCCGAGGCAGCTTCTTTCGTCGAAAACCGCGCCCATCGTCCCGGCTGTTTTTTTTTTTTTTCGCCAGTGTCGGAACAGTATTTAAGGAATCGGATCACGCAAACGTTCTACGGAGGAAGAGGAATGCCATCTCCGTATCCTGATTTTTTTTTTGCCGACATATGCACCTATAAACACCGACATTTTTAAACGAGGTCAAAATTGTTAACGAAAAACACCGATATCTACAAAGAAAACACGCGCACAACACACATAAAAAACACGCCTAATCCGAGGAAAAATAAACCGCGTAAATAGGGAACCGATATTATTAGACTAGGAGGATGCAATCAAGCACAATGCATGGGCAGGCTTCGAAACCACACCATATGTTTTGAATGGGTGCATGGCGCAATCCCTGTGGCTTGCCAGACGTCCTTCTTTGGTTCGACAGGTAAAACCCCTCACCTATAGAGCTTGGTTGTCTTGGAAAGTGAAGGGTGTGGCTTTATATAAGTTCGCGGTCCTTGCGTTTTTATCGGTTCTTCGGGGTTTTTAACTGTGAATGCCGCCACCTCATTGGCTGCGAATCAATATTATAAAAAAAGTCTGCACGGGGCTCACCACGTTTTGCGTTTCGTAAGGTGTCCGCGACTCTCAAGTTTGGCCGACCACTCCGTCTGATGAATACAGCCTAAAAGACCAGGCGAGCGAATGACGTCATTGCCAGTGGTACCCCTACCCGCCAGAAGAAGCGAATGCGCTGAAGCCTCGACGAGAATCGTCACTCGTTGTGAGACATTGCAATACGCTCTGGCGGCGATGCTGCCGGACCGTAGGCAAGCGCTGCTTGGATCCACGAGTGATGACGTCTTGGGGAGAAATGACGCAGGCCTTAACTTCAACGTGGTATTGGCGTGATGCTAAATACCCGAAACAATTGTTTCAATGCGGTCTAATAAAAGTGCTTTTGGAATTGAACTTCTACAACGAGCTAAGCGACCGAATATTGACACTTTCAGTTTGAGCCCCAACTAATACAAGGCGCTGGGAGGAGAATGCCGGAGACACTACGTTCGGGCTCACCAAATAAGATGGCGAGGACCTTTGCAGCGCTGTGCATTGTCGGCTTTAGGATCGGCGACCTAAAATGAAAAAGAGAGACTGCGTGCAAGGGTAATTGTTAGCCAACAGCTGATGTTTCGACACACGTTCAAACATTATGTATATAGATTTAAAAAAGTGCTGTGAAATCAGGTAGTTTTAGTATCAATTCCGATCATTTCTATTAATTGTCAGTGTAACCTGACATCCTTCGATCACCGTGAGATGAGCGAGCGTGGCGGTTGTTCTTATTAAGTTCGCGGCATTAATACTCTCGGGCAAGACGATATTTTGGATTCTGTTATAGCAGACTTGCCTGACTGAACCTGACAGGACTAACTGATAATAAACGAAGTGACATGGGGGTGCATGTAGAACCGGTACTAATGAGTTGCCAAAATTGAATGAGTGGATATTTCTTTGAGGAAAGTGATTGAAATACTACTGTACTTGACCTTCGTTTAACATGAGTAGTCCTGTGCAAATGCTCTGGGCAGTCACGGCGATAGCATCGACAGCTTATGGTATCCGAATATATATATATATATATGTATATATATCTTGAACGTGAATGTATATTATAGTTATGTATCTGGCACCTCACGTGGAGGGACCATACCGAATGTCAGCTCAAAAGACACCATGCCGTCATTAACTTGGAGGTCACGTGACAGTGACGTCACGGCGACACGTGGCACCTCATCGGGCACAGGCCATAATTTTGAGGGTTGGGCTGACAACGACTGAAGTTGTCATTTCTACAGAGAAAAAGACAGCCTAAGCCATACTACGGTCTATGAAAATATCGACTAAACATTGTGACTGCTCTGTATTTTCTGAACTTTGTTTCCCGATCGATTTCGACGTATAAAAATATCTCGCGGATATAAAGAGACCAGAGCCTAAAAAAGTATATTTTACAAGAAAGACGCTTGATACGGAACAAACAACATGTGCGATTGAGGAAGGGTTTTCATTTATATCTTACATAACAACTCCTCACCTGTTCGGAAAACCTAAATGCTTTATCAGCCGAAACCCGTGTGTGCGCCAATTATATAAAGTCAAATAATGGCAATGAATATTTTGGCGGGAAAGTGTTTTGCATGTTGGCTGTCATTTGTGCTGCGTAGTTCACCAAATCTGAATGGAAGCTCCAAGTGAGACATTTACATGAGCATTTGATATTGATTGTATATTTTAGTAATAGTATACGTTATGTGGTTTTGTTTAGGATGATAGCAAGATTAATCAAGCCTGTCAGTAATATATTTGTTCTCTTCTCTTGCACATATTTTTTTTTGCAAAAGTTCAGTCAAGGGGATAGAAATTTATATATTAGAGGAAACATTAAAGTGTCCCTCATACGGATAGGAATTTCGACCAAGACAGAGCAATATGAACTATAATCATAATTGCGTAGAAAATATCAATATTGCCTCCTAGTTTGTGTGAGCACTAGGTACCCCTCATAATTCATGTAATTGGAAATCGGACACAGATGAAGGAAACCCTAATCGCTTTATGCATGTAACAAAATAACGATGACTTTAGAAGGACTGTTATAATAATTGCCGCATGACTTACCACAGTGATGAATAGGTACTTTTTCTTTAGGTGTAACAAGCAAGCTTTGATATGGAAGATGCAGAATCGCATTCTTATATATACCCCTCGAAAAGCGCCAAAGGTTCTGAACAGCTGCATTTGTTTTTTTCAAACAAAAGGCGTGCGTCATTTCAGAACTCCCGGCAAAAACAGAACTTGTTTTCAACACAGAAACGTTGTCTATTTTGATTATACTCTGTTGTAAAAGAATTCTGTTTGAATGATAAATAACAAATATCTAAAAAATATAGGCCATGTTGGCACGTGAACACCCACGTCACAAACTATACTTCAGTTTGTATTTGACGTAATCGTTGCTAGCGATGACGGAAAATAAAGGAAGCTTTCAATTTTTTAATTCGTACTTTGTTTTCTATTGTAGACAAAGTTAAGAGTGACCCCAGCTTCTTTTCTCACAAGTAAATAAAATTATGGGGCTTTGTCCGATCAACATACGCGGACGAATATTGAGTCTATCACTTGTTAAATCTCCACGGAATAGCCACACAGTATAAATGTTAACCTGAATGTCCAGTTATTGTAATATACGCAACTGCACAAGTTGGCATTGATTTACAACATCTCTAATGTATTCAAAATGTTCATCATTCAGATCACCCAACGGCAAGGATGTAGAAGTTCATTTCAACTCTGCAATATACACGAAAAAAGGTACCTAACTGGCCAATTCACAAGAGCTCTTAATCATGTGACTCACAAAATCACGCTTTAATGACGTGGACAATACAAAGACTGTTTCACTCACGCCAGAACTTACCTGGACGGACAGTTTAATGCCAAGCTGTCACGTAATCGCTATCACAAAGGTCAGGTTAATATCCTAAAATTACTACACGGGCAGCAATGGCAAATTTCTTCATTCTGCTCAGAAATTGGACCAGGTCATGTAACTACGAGGGAGTTAGAGAATATATACAAACCAGTGGAACATATGTAGGATTGTTTCATTAATGGAAATAAAGAAATTAACGCAGTGATAAAACAAAATCAATTGCAACCGCTAATACGACAAAACACGACTCGGGGATAACCGGGATGAAAATACGAGAAACGGTCAAGTATTGTTGGACATTGTCTTTCCGGAGCACGGATGGCGGTTACACAGACGGGAGAACTGCATCGCCGAATGGACCTCGAGACAAGCCGTACATCGATGAAGGACTTCCTCGATCCCTTCCTTGCCGGAGTCCAAGGCTGGTTGTCCGATTTTGAAGTGCTAGCGCCTCGTCTTGATCATTCTAAACAAACAAACCAGGGTTCGCATCGCGTTTCGCGGTTCTCATGTCGGCTACTCTTTTTCCCACTATCCTCCGCCTAAGCAGGGTGTTTCAACAGACTGTTGCCAAGACACAAAAAGCTGGTGCACGCTACGCCTGTTAAACCAACTGCAGTATTTTTCACAATTCTAGTGAGCATGAGACGAATTGTTTTTGTTGTGCCCATAGGGTTAATTAACGAAAAAAACTTAACTAACGGTAGTACCATTTCAATCCGCTAGCGGGCAAATCTATGTAACTGCCCGCTAACGAATTGAAATAATAGTTCAGAAGTTAACTAAATAATATGTCTATTTAACCCTTTCCGCATATATCCAAAAGCATCTTGACTCGCTTAATCGGGGTGTGAATAATACTATGTAAATTGGACAAGCTTAGTGCGCACATGCTTACTTTAATTCATGGCCGAATTTAGATAAAGCCCTCTGTATATCTCACTTAAAATCGGCAAGAATCACCATATCAAGGCAGGCTGACCACGCCCGAATAAACATTATTGCAGAACATTTATTACACGCGCCTTTAACTTTCGAGTCAAGATGTCTATAGAAACCCGCTTGGTGAAGTACAAATTAAAGTCCCTGTTTTTCAACTATGATATCATGAAACGTCAAGTCTACCATTCTGTGCATTATTTAGGAACTGTAGGTCCTACGATTCATATCTGTTGGAATCAATAAAACCTGAGAAGATATGTACCTCGAAATTGTGAAATTTGTAAAACCGCAAGCAGTTGATGCGCGCGGTTTCAAGGCTAAAATAGCTTAGTTCACCTTGAACATATTTTTATTTTTCGTTTTTTTATCACATAAACCAGGAAGTGAGGGATATCAGTAAACGAAAACCTTTCCGTAGCCCTAAACATGTTTTTGAAAATATGTAGAAGGGTTTCTACCATAGCTGCATGAATAATGCCGTCACGACAGCACATGTTTTAAAGCAAACAATATGTATCCTTGAACTTGTTTTCCTTCCTTCCCGGCATCATCAAAAATAGGCTACGTCAGCACTAATCACAAGTGCGACGGATAAGCAAAAACATAATATGTGACAGTCATCTCAACGCGCAGTAAAATAACTCCTTATTGTGTAGTGTTCCCATGTTCTCATTAAACGCTCTCAAATGTTTTTCTGATGACAGTTAAATTGGCTTCAGCTAAAAAAATAAATAAAGGTTGTAGCCTAATATATCTTACAATTAATCTACGTGCTGATTCATACCCTACATAGTGGTGCACAGGTTCAATGTCGAAGGTGTTTTGAAATATTCCAATAAAAAATATAACAACCCGAGGAAGGAAACAAAAAGACCTATAAGGAAGGAATGACACACGTCGAGGCCCTTTGATAGGTTTAGTTATGCCAACAATTCATTTGCTTGCCTGCGCACTCACCCTTCTTTCAGATCAACAAATATTTGTTGTTTTGTGGGTAGTTTTCAATATCCATAAGTTGTGGTATTTATGTTTTCAAATAAGCTTTTTTTATGCTCCTCTTCCAATGTCTGTTACCTACCAGAAACCAAAATTACAAACTTCAAGCGATGATCAGGGGCCTTTATTAACACGGTAGTGATGACATTCTTTGCGAGCGCTGCACTTCCCTCCAAAAGTTCCATTGCCCAAAACAGCGAGATTTTTCTGTCGTATTTTTTTAACAATGTGATATTATCTTTTGATGCGCATATTCAAGTCTTACGTCGCCTATATGAATCTACGTACTAAATCGTAGCGCATAATCTTAATAAATTGATTTTTCCGGATAATTTCGATTTGGTACGTAGCATTTCTTACAAGCTGGGGGATCAGTGGCCGAGTGGGCTAGCGCACACCGGCTCGGAGCACGTGGAGCGAAAGCTCGAGCTGCAGAACCCTAGGATCCTAGTTTCAATCTGCACTCCCTGACCGTTTCGGTCTTGATGAGCATCGTACCGGCGTGCGGTCGTCTTATCACTACTGCGTGGTGCACGTTAAAGACTCAGGCTAGTGGTTGTACTGCACTGGCTAAATTGCTCAACCACAGAGAGGGACTCGTCGTAACTTTAAAATGGCCGACCAACTACAGGCTGTATAAATATCCACACAACCCCAACTATTTTTGCTTACACGCTGTATATCAAACTGCCGAAGCAATCTTGTCTTTCCCCTGAAAATTGAGTTTAAAGAACCTCATAATTGACTTTTTAACTGTCATTTAACTATTAATCATACATTAAGATTTATATCGCTACAGAGCGGCCCCAATCTATACTCCATTCTACTTTATGTCTTAGCGATGACAACGCAATAGTTCGATGAAGCACATCAAGCAGAGCGAAAAATGCATTGTCACTGCTCTTATCGCCCTCATGTATTTGCCCACAGCTTTTAGACCTATCACGCAAAAAAAAAAAATGGCAGCGACATTTATTCTCAAAATTCCATAATGTATAAAATGGTTTATAGGAAGTACGGGCTGTATTTGGGCTTAATGGCCCATACTATTATAATAGGAACAGCTGAACGTAAGAAAATAGAATATAGAGAGGCCACAGGAAATAGAATATTCGCGTCTCTAGCTCGACGCTCGCCCTCCCGCGGCGGAAACGGGAAGCGCTCTAGTGAGGGTCCCCCAATTCTCCTACTCAGTGGGCACGGCGGAACTGCTCGTGACGATGGCTCGCGAAATGTAATTTCCGAATGCAAACAACACTCTTCACTGTCCCAACGTAGTGCTGCAACCGCTATGGGATTGTACCTTACTGGAGAGTTTTAGTATTGCGCATAGAAGCAAACGCAAGCGGTGTGCGTTTGCGTTACAGTTGCGTGCCCCACGTTGTGCGTGTGCCTCATCGCCATGCGCCATCCAAGACCGCAATTTTAGGCTCCTCGCACTCGCACTGTGGAACACGCAAAGATAACGCAAAACACAGCACTTGCGTTCGCTCGTATACGCAATACTAAAACTCACTACTGTTTCACCGACTTCCAACGTCAACGAAACGTGCTGCAGTGAGCAGACGTGCAAGCAGGTAGGCGTTCCTTCGACTTTGATAGCAAGATATACTTTACCCGCAATTAATGTGATTTTACATGGATTTCTCACATTAGCTAGAACGTTTTAATTGATTTTAGACTAGTTTTTATTTTATTACTTGGTAATTCAAAATGCTGCAGTTTGCACCAGTGAGGATAATTAGCACACTTATGATTGTCATATTTGGTCGCGCGTCTGAAATTAAATCATAAGCAACAAATTATATTTGAGCTTGAAAAATAACGTATTAAAATATCTGAATTTTATTAATATTATTATTAATGCT
>JAZHYW010015656.1:0-18970 GCA_037355805.1 Ixodes ricinus
GGTAGTAAACGTTTATTGCAAGAAACATTCGAACGGTCGCCCTAGGCGTGGTTCGAGGAGGGAACAGGTTCTGAGGCAGTCTTTGACGTGAAGGAACGGCCGTGCTCAGAACGTCGACTCTAGGCCCGTGTTCTCTAAGTACAGGAGCAGCGAGTCCAGGATCAGTGCGATTCTGGCCGAGTCTCCCTCAGGCCGGGCCCAGCCTTCCAGGCTGGACGGTCTTGATGCGGGTGGTAGAAGACTAAGCGCCCTCTTTCTTTCGTCGGTGAAGTGACCGCACTCCCACACGAGGTGGTGCAGGTTTGCACTCAGGGTTTCTTTGCAGTAGGGACAGATCTCAGGCTGTTCCAGTGAATGTTGGCGTTGCATCTGCTGCGGCTGTGGCTGGGAGGCCGGCGGACTGGCTGCCGACACTGGCGGTCTGTTTCGGCCGATCTTGCCAGCACTCAGTTCCCACTTCCGTCGGTCGTGGGGGGTCACGGCACTGCCGGTCCTGATCCTACGCAGAAGGACCATTTTCTTCCTGGAGTAGCGGCCGAGCGGGATGGGGTCGGGTTCGCGCGGGAGAGAGGCCAGGAGCTTCTTCTTTAAGTCTTGTCTGACCTTCCTCATTGCGTCTTCAGGGTCGTAGGGGGTCCGGTCTCTAGTCTCGTCTTGTTTCCCGGGGCCGGTCTTGCCAGAGTTGACTGAAGTGCCGGGCAGGGAGTCCACACCTTGTGGTCGCGAAAGGAGAAACGTTGCTAGCGCTTCCGCGGACCGGTGAGCGGCCTCGTTGCCCGGTACTCCGGCATGGCCGGGGACCCAGTGTACAGTGGCCTTAACGTTCTTGCTCTCGAGGCGCCTGGCGAGTGCAAGGATGCGCCGGGTGGTCGGGCTGTTGGGGTCGTGCTTTCGGCACCTTCGTATGGCTTCCTGGGCGTCGGTGTAGATGTCCACCGTCTTCACTGGTGGGTTCAGGCTTTGGGTAACGTGTTCCAGGGCGTGAAGGATCGCCTGGGCTTCGGCTTCCTCGGGCGTTCCAGCGGTCTTAGTTTCCCGGCTCCATGACTTGTTTTGGCGGAGATCGTGCCAGGCCGTGGTGGTGACTAGATCCTTGTGTGCTGCGTCTGTGTACAGCACGATGGCGGTGGGGTCTTCCAGTTTCGTAGTTACGACGGTCAGGTGCTTTTGGGCGTAGTCCCGGCGCCGTTCCGGTTGGTCCAGGCCCATATTCCGCGGTACAGGCGTGCTGGAGGCCACGTCTGCTATTTCCCAGGGGGTATTGGGCGGCCGAGTTTAGGAAGCGTGGACACGTCTTGTCGCAGGAGTCGTAGTATGGCCCGGCCCTGTCTAGTGTGTTGCAAAGAGACAAGGTGCAGTTCGTGCTGGTCCTTGGCCAAGTCCTGTAGTTTGGGGAGGGGAACGCATCTGTGCAGCTCCTCCAGTTTCGTGTGTCTCGGTAAGCCCGCAATAGTTCTTCGGGCGTCATTCTGCCATCTTTCAATTGCTCGCCAGTGACTCTTATTCAACTTGTAGTAGTTTGCGCCGTAAAGTACCTTGGAAGCTAGCACGGCCCGAATCAGGGTCTTGGCCACCTCCTCGCTCGCACCACCGGTCTTTTGGGCGATGCGGCGAACCAGTGCCGTGCCCTGTTTCCAAATCTTGGCCATCCTGGTTAGCCATTCCTTGGGGGACTTTCGTTGGTTGAAGAACACTCCCAGGATCTTGTGCGTCTCTGCTTGGGCAATGGGGAGACCACCGAAGGTCAAGTCGTGAGTTGGGCTGCCTTTGCGGGCAAATATCATGTATCTGGTTTTGTCTGGCGACGGGGAGAGTCCGGTCTCTTTGAGGAATGCTTCGATGGTGTCCAGTCCTTTCTGGAGGGTCTGCTCCCGCCTCGCCAGGTTTCCACCTGTCGTCCAGATGGTAATATCGTCTGCGTATATGGTAAACTTCAAGGTGGAAATCTTGTTCAGGCGCCACGCCAGTGGGGCCATTGTCAGGTTAAACAGGATCAGGGAGATCACCGCGCCCTGGGGCACACCAATATTGTTGTTCCTTAGAGGTCCACACACGTCGCCAGTCTTGATGGAGTACTTCCTCTGTTTTAGAAACCCCTTCACAAAGTTGAGCGGCTTGTGCGTAATGCCACCTTCTCGGAGTGCCTTTACGATCGCTTCGTGGGGTAGCGAGTCGAATGCCTTACAGATGTCGACCGCGACGAGCGAGCAGGTGCTTCCCTTGCGGTAGACGTCTGTAGACAGAAGTAGGAGGCTGTCTCTCGCACCTAAATGTTGTCGGAAGCCCGTTTGTGCCGCGTGGAAGAGCTTGCGGTCCTCGGCGATCCAAGTGATGCGGGCTAGGACGATCCTCTCGAACAGCTTGCACATTACCGAGGTCAGGGATATAGGCCGGGTATTCTTCGGTGTGTTCGGGGGTTTGCCCGCTTTCGGGATCGGGGTAACCCACGACTCGCGCCATTCGTCCGGGAGGGTGTCGGTTTCCCACATGTGGTTGAACCAGCGAAGGACTTGCTGCTTTCCTTCTTCGGGTAGGTTTCTCAGCATGCTCGCGGTGATGCCGTCTGGGCCGGGAGCAGACTTTATTCTCCCTTGGTCAATAGCGGTCTCGAGCTCCCATCGGGTGATCGGGGTGTTCCACGGAGGAGGGTCTTTCGGTGCTGGTTCTTGAGCGTAGATTGCTGCATTTGGGGTCGTCGAGGGTTGAGGGAAGAAGGCGTTTCCCATGTCTTCAAGTACGTCCTCGAGGGGCTTGTCCAGGGCTAGGGCCATGTTTTCTATCGTGTTGCCGACCTTGGTGATACCGAGCATGCCTCGGAAGGTGCGCCATAGCTTGCGTATCGACGTACGCTGGTCAAAGGAAGCGCAATGGTCGAGCCACTCGTTGACTCTGAGCTTGCGTGCATATTCCTCTGCTTCGGCGGTGATTTTGTTCACTTCCTTCAGTGTGTTCCGGTCTTTGGTGTTCCTGTACTCCGTGAGTTTGCGCGTGCGGTGGTCCCACAGGGACAGGAGGTGGGTGTCCGGCGTGGGGCAGTCCCAGTTCACCTCCTTCTTGGTCGAGGCTTCCTTCGTGGAGGCTACTAGCAAGGCGCAGATTGTTGTCGACATGTCGTTTTCGTCAATATGGGCGCGTAAAAGGGCTCGGAATTTGTCCCAGAGAACTGTGACCACAGTTTTCTTGGCCTTGGCCCTGTTCTTAATAAGGATCGATATTTCTATGGGGTAGTGGTCGCTGCCCCACGCGTCGGGGAATACCGACCACTCCATCCCCTCGATTCTTGAGTCCACTAGGGTTAGGTCGGGGTTGGTGTCCTGCTGGTTGGCCGAGGTGCCTACTCTCGTCTTCTCGTGCGTGTCGTTCGCCAGCTCGAGACCCGCCTTCTCGTAAGCTTCCAGCAATCTGGCTCCTCTCTGGTCGTCGTCGTCGTAGCCCCACTCCCGGTGGTGCGCATTAAAATCACCGCCTATGACCATCCTATCATCTGGGTAGGCCATTCGTAGCTCTTCTAGCCAACTGAGGTTGGGGTCTTCGGCGGTAGGGCGGACGTAAGCCGACACTAGGATGAGCTTGTGGTTGTCCATGAGTGTGCGCACCGCAGCGACTTCCTGGTCTGGTGTGCACCATTTCTGCGTGTCAATTTGGGCATGTGGTAGGGTCCTCTTCAGGTAGACGGTGGCCAGTCCTCGTGCCTCAGGGGGCCGGTCTTTGTATATTTGCGTTCTATCGCAGGGTTGTGGAAGTAGTTGTATGCGGAGAGCCTGGGGTCTTTCACGTTGGTTTCTTGCATCAAGATCGCGTCGTACGAGTGTCGGTGTTGCGCCAGTCGAAGTTGGAATTCGTTTTTGCGTTTGGTTAGGCTTCTGCAGTTCCATTGGAGGATCCGAAGTTGTGTCGGAACCAGGGGCGAGGCTAGTGACGGTATGAATTCCCCGGGGCCTTGAGCTTGCTGGTTACGAGGATCGCTGGTGTGACTGCTGCGTGGATCCCCCTCGTTCCGTGGCTTATTGTCCGGGGACATTAACGGTGAGGATGGGCTGACGTAGTTGGAACTGCGGCGGTGCCGGCGGGGTGGGGGCAACGGTTGAGTGTTGGAGCTCGGCTATGAGTTGATTGAAGTGGGCCTGCATTTGCTGCTGCATTTGCTGCTGGAGTTGTACTTGCATTTGTTGCAGCCAGACTTGCATTTGAGACTTGAGGTCATCCTGAGATGGTGGAGGCTGGGATTGCTGCTGCTGTGGTTGCTTGTTGCTTGCTGGAGGGGATGCGGGGTGGTTTGCGCGTGATTGCGGCACTTGTCGCTGAGGTGGTGGCGGGCTTGGGTGAGCTTGCGGCTGGCTCGACGCTTGCGGCTGGGCCTCGGCACGCTTGCGGCTGGCTCGACACTTGATGCTGGGGGCACGGCTGGAAATTAACTTCCAATTCTTCTATCCTTTTCTGTAGGGTAGCCATTTTGCGTCGGCGGTCAGCAGCTATGCGTGCGTGCTCTGCTTCCTCCTCCTTATACCGCTTGAGGAGGGCGAGAAGCTCGTTGCGTTGGTCCATGAGCGGCGTGGTTGATGGGGTCCTGCAGTTGCGAGGCGTGGCTTTATGTGCGTACGTGTCTTGCGATGGCACCGGCTGGTCGATAATGTTTTCAGTCGATCGGGGCGATGGGTTTTTGGTCTGCTTGGGGGAGGGCGAGGCTTGCCCGTTTCCTGCATGGGGGTTCTGGGCTTGCCTTCCCGATTGTGGCTGCTGTGGGTGAGGATCGGGAGTCTGGCCTTGGTTTCCCACTGCTGTTCGCCGGCGCTGCAGTTGTTGGTTCAAGGCCGGACGTGGTCGGGCACGGGCCTGGATCCTAGAGTCCACCTTTTTCCTCTCTGGACAGTCCCGGGAGGTGGCGACGTGGTCTTGGGAGCCGCAGTTGCGACACTTGACTGTCTCACAGCGGTGTCCTTCGGTCAGAAGACCGTCGCAGGACTGGCAGCGCTTTTCCTGCGTGCAGATGTCGGACTTGTGGCCCAGGCCGTGGCAGTTGTTGCAGACCACCGTGGAGGGGCGGTACGGCTTGACTTGGATGATCTCGTGCCAGGCGCGGATGCGGCGGGGTACACCCTGGCCTTGGAAGGTCAGAAGGTATGTGCCGTTGGACCCCAGCGGCCTGGCCTGAACAATCTCGTGGTAGTCGGCTCGGAGCCCCTCGAGGAGCTTAACCGGTGGAATATCAGGTGTCAAATGAACGACCCCGCGTGGGAATTCCTTGGTGGCCGTTCGGTAGACTTGTACGTCGACTCTGCCGCTGCCCGTCTCAAGGTGCGTGAGCTGAAGTAGACTTGCTAAGTGTCGTTCGTCGTAGACGGTGACGGAAATTGTATTCGTCATTCCGTTGCGGCGGTAGGCGAGGCGGTCTTCAAGAACGGTCTCGCCTATTGCTCTTTGAAGTTGTTCTCCGATGAGATAGCTCGGGAGTTTTGAGACGTCGAAGCGGGCCCGTGGGCGGATGGTGGCTGTATCGGCCATTGGCCTAGCACGACCGACCAGCACGGGGGAGCTGGCTCCACGTGCTAATAAAAGAGGGCACGCGCGGTTCCAACCGGCAGCAGCAGCCATTGCCACACCGATTTGCTTGTCTGTCCTTTTTATCCGAACAATACATGGTGTCAGAAGTGACAGAACTTTCCGCCTAAAGGTGAGAGTTGAGATTCCGCATGGCTGAGCTGAAGCCACCAGAAGGACTGCGGCTGTCTGAAAATGCTGCCGAGAACTGGAAGCGGTTCAAGCAACGGATGGAGCTATACTTCGCAGCAACAGAGACTACGAAGCCGAGAACGCAGTACCAAAAGGCTGCAACCTTCCTGCACATTGCCGGTCAAGAAGCAATCGACGTGTTCAACACATTCCAGTTGACAGAAGAGGAGAAGAAGAATTACGATGTGTTGGTGAACCAGTTCGAAGAATATTGCCTCCCGAGGGTCAACGAAACCTACGAGCGATACATCTTCCGAACCAGAGTCCAGGAGCCTGGAGAAGGTTTCGAGACTTTCTTCCTTGACCTGAAGACGAAGGCAAGCACCTGCAACTTCGGAGATTTGTCTGATTCCATGCTGCGTGACCAAATTGTATATGGCACATCCAGCAAAAAACTTCGGGAAAGGCTTCTGCGAGAAAAAGATCTGACCCTTGTCAAGGCAGTTGATTTCTGCAAGTCCGCCGAAATATCCGAGCGTCAGAACAAAGCCTTCGAGCAGCTGGAACAAAACGTCGAGCCCGTCGCTCGTAACGAAAAGCGCCAAGCGAGAAGAGAGTGCAAGTACTGCAGCTTTGTTCATGAGCCCCGCAGATGCCCAGCGTATGGCAAGATTTGCAAACAGTGTGGAAAGAGGAATCACTTCGCCAAGGTATGCAACAGCTCAAAGAAATCCGTTGACAACGTGCTAGATCCAGCAACGAGCTCCGACGGGGACACCGATGATTTCGACATTCTAACCGTGAACGGAAAAAAGACGACAGAACGTGACTGGATCATCACCGCTAAGTTAGGCGGTCACGACGCCCGCTTAAAAGTTGACACCGGTGCCCAAGCAAATTTGCTACCACTCTCAATGTTCAAGGGACTCCGTCTTTCAACAACACCGGTGCACAGTTCCACCACTTTACGTTCTTACGGAGGGTCACCACTGGAGCACGTTGGAAAAGTTTCTCTCGAAGTTCAGATTCACGGACGAAGAGGTCGACTTATCTTCTTTGTCATGAAGAAAGGGAAGCAGGCCCTTCTCGGCCTTGAAGCCTGTGAACAGTTTGGGCTGGTTAACCGAGTGGACTCGATAAGTGACCACAGCGGCTTCAAGCAGCGAGTGATGTCAGAATTCCCAGGATTGTTCCAGGGCCTCGGAAGAACCAAGAGGGAGTACAAGATGGTACTTAAAGAAAACTCAGAACCAGTAGTTATACCAGCCCGACGTGTTCCACATGCTCTCAGGGACCCCTTGAAGGCTGAGCTTGAGAGGATGGTCGCAGGCGGTATAATCACCAAGGTCCAGGAGCCCACTGACTGGGTAAGCCCTTTAGTTGTAGTAAGGAAGAAAAACGGGAAGATCCGTGTTTGCATGGACCCCAAGCACGTAAATGCCGCCTTGAAAAGAGAACATTTTCAGTTGCCGCGTCGAGAGGATATCGAAGCAGAATTGACAGGCGCAAAATATTTCAGCAAGTTAGACGCGAATAACGGGTTTCATCAGATTCCACTTGACAGCTACACGTCTCAAATTTGTACATTTGCGACACCCTTTGGGCGCTATCGTTATTTAAGACTTCCTTTCGGCATTGCTTCAGCACCCGAGGTTTTTCAGAAAGCCATGAGCCAAATATTTGACGATCTTCCGGGTGTCAGAGTTTATATTGACGATGTTCTTGTTTGGGGCTCTTCACGCGAAGAACATGACTTCCGACTAAGAGCAGCACTGAGAGCTGCAAAATCAGGCGGAATAACGCTCAACGCTGAGAAATGCCAATTTGGTGTTCAAGCGATACGCTATCTTGGCGACGACATAAGCTGGAGGGGAATCACACCAGACCCTGAACTCATACAGTGCCTTCAGGACCTCCCACTTCCCCAGAACAAGAAGGAGGTTCAACGCCTTTTGGGAGCAGTTAATTACTTCGGAAAGTTTCTTCCTAATTTATCTGATAGAACAACTCAGCTTAGAGCCTTGATCAAAGAAGACTCAGTCTTCGAATGGAGCAGTGCCCATACAAGTGAGTGGTGTGCATTAAAGCGAATGCTGACAGAAGCTCCAGTATTGGCTATTTTTGACCCCTCCAAGCCCATTAAACTGTCAACAGACGCATCAAAAGTAGCACTAGGGGCTGCCTTGTTCCAGCAGCACGGGAAAGAATGGCGCCCAGTAGGATATGCATCACGTGTACTGACAGACAGTGAAAGCAGATATTCACAAATTGAAAAAGAAAATCTGGGCATAGTCTATGGATGCGAAAAGTTCCACCAGTTTGTGTACGGTCAGTCCATCACCATCGAAACGGACCATCGTCCGTTACTAGCAATAGCAAAAAAAGCTATTGGAGACATGCCACCACGACTTCAGCGATTTTTTTTACGACTGATGCGATACGATTTTACATTACAGTTTGTCCCCGGCAAGCAACTTGTACTGGCAGATGCGCTGTCCCGGCTAAACACAAGAAGCACAAATTCAACTACAGACGATGTCGAGGTTCACGCAGCAGCTGTACTATCCACCCTTGTCAGCGACAAGACCCGGACACGACTCATCAAGGAAACGGCACAAGATGGTGAGCTGCAAGACGTCATCAACGCCCTTATGAATAAAGCACCACTGCAAGGCAAGTTTAAGCCATTCCTATCGGAACTTTCAGTGATTGATGGCATACTGCTGAAGGGCACTAAAGTTATTGTACCACAAAGTCTAAGACGCGAGATGCTACACCGTGTACATAGCGGACATCTAGGAATAGGGAAATGCAAATCTCGTGCACGGCAATTGATGTTTTGGCCAGGAATGACAGCTGACATTGTTACGTGGATAAGCAAGTGTTCCACCTGTAAATATTTTGCGTATCAACACCCAGATGAACCACTGATGATGCGAGAAACACCTAGGCAGCCATGGGCGAGAGTTGGAGCAGACCTGTGTCAGTACGCAGGTAAGACTTATCTAGTCGTCTACGATTCCTACTCCAATTTTCCCGAAGTCGCTGAGCTGCCGGACACGACGTCTAAAACAGTAATTGACGTTCTGTCAAGCATTTTTTCAAGACACGGAATACCTATGGAAGTCTGCACAGATGGGGGACCACAATTCACTGCACGCGAGTTCACAAATTTTGCTGCGCGTTTTGACTTCGTGCACGTGACCTCTAGTCCTCACTTTCCCAGGTCCAACGGTCTCGCCGAGAAAGGTGTTCAAGTGGTAAAGAGGCTTCTAAAAAAATGTCAACATTCCGGCGAAGATTTTTGGCTAGGTTTACTTAACTACAGAGCGACACCACTCGAGTGTGGAGAAGCGCCTGCAGAGCTACTAATGGGGCGCAGGCCGCGTACTCTTCTTCCCGACTTCACAACCCGGCCCGCTCGCACCGTGCGCAAGCATGCTCAGAACTTGCATAAGGGACACCGACTACCCCCACTGGAAGATGGAGATTGTGTTAACGTCAGAGGCCCCAAATTATGGGACACGAAAGCGCGGGTGGTAGGCAGTGAAGGACCAAGATCCTACCGAGTTTACACGGAAAGGGGACGAGAAATGCGCCGGAATCGTCAACATCTTTTAAAAATTCAACAAGAGGCCTGTTTTTCAGATGAAAGTGGCTCTGACGGGTACGACACTGCAGACGAAACTGAGCCCCCACAGATGGCTCCTCCAGGCAGCGGTCTTGGTAGCACCATCAGTCAGCATCCGGAAACCCCACCGTCGTTGCCTCCGCCCCGAAGATCATCCCGACGAGTGTGTCCTCCGCATCGTCTAACCTATGACGAGAACTTTGAGCAAGAGGGATAGTTTTTCTTTTTGTGTGTGTGTGTGTGTGTGTAATGTATATATGTATCAAGGTTTTATTGAATTTTTTTTTTTTAAAGAAAGGAAGGTGTATCGGCCATTGGCCTAGCACGACCGACCAGCACGGGGGAGCTGGCTCCACGTGCTAATAAAAGAGGGCACGCGCGGTTCCAACCGGCAGCAGCAGCCATTGCCACACCGATTTGCTTGTCTGTCCTTTTTATCCGAACAATACAGTGGCTTGGTATTTATCTAGGTCGTGACGGGGTAGTTTGGTACCTTTGTCCGGCTTGTTGGTCCTTTTCCTCCGGGATACGGTGATCCAAGGGAACTGATTGTCGGAGTCGGTGAAGTCGGTGGGAGCATCTTGGCCGTCCTCAAAATCCGTCGGGCTCCGCTCGGAGCATTCACTCTCGTTGCGGGCCCTCTTCGGGGGGGGGGGGGGGGGGCTGTCAGTGACGGTGGCGGCGGGAATTCCTTGCTTGGATGTTGTCAGTGTCTCGTCGGGTAGCGGAGATGCGTCGGGTGTCATTTCCGTGTCGGGGGAAGCCGGTAGTTCCGCGCTGGAGGCGGTAGCCATCGTAGCCGAAGGCCGGGCAAGCTAGGCCTAACGGTAGGCCCAGGTGCTATGTTGCGCTTTTTGGACTCCCAGGAGACTCGGAAGAGGAAGTGACGTCAATGACTAGAGCAAACGCAGATTGGATGTTGACAGAAGAAAACAAAATCAACATCCAATCTGCATTTGCTGCGTTGTTGACGTCACTTCCTCTCCCTAGTCTCCTGGGAGTCCAAAAAGCGCAACACAGCCCCAGCCTTCCCGCTGGCCGGGAACGGCGGCGGCGTCGATGTCGGAGGCTTCGGCAAAAACGCGGCTGTGACACTCACTTGCCTTCGGGCAGTTCTTTCCGGTGGCAAGCGATGCTTTCCGTTGGAAAAACGAAGCTCGAGTTCGGGTCCGGGCGGGCGAGCGGCGGGCAGGGGCGATTCATGCAGCTCGGCGGGAGCGCCGAGAAACACAACCTTCTTCCACGGCGGCTCAATCGCGAGTCCCTGAGAGGGCGTAATCGAAAAAAGATAAAGAGGCGGCGTGTCTCCGCGGGGAGGCGCTCCCAACCCAGTCATCGACAGCATGGCGCGAGGCAGAAGAGTTCAAGAAAAGTCTTGTTACGTTGAGTTACTGCAACTTATGCTTACAACTTGTTTGTGTATTGTGGTAGAACGGTGAACAGCTGCTCTGGGGATGTAGATAGAAAATGTGTGATGCTTATTTAATTATTTAATTTGAGATATTTATCGTGACATGTTGCGGCTAGCGCTACAAGCGCGCCTTTTGATATATTTGATTGCAATCTGTAGCACGTATAAAACAAACAAAAAAAAAGCTCAGTATATAAAAAATTAGTATTTCCCTAAATAAAAATATTCATGCTGCAATATATATATATATATATATATATATATATATTTTTTTTTTTTTTTTTTACCTTCGCACGTTGTTTGGCGTAGCTTTTTGAGCCTCACGAGGTTTGATACTATATAGTGAAGTCCGTGTTGCCCTTCTTTTAAAGGGATGCTGAACCGATATCTGAAGTGGCCGAAATAAGCCCCGGACAAGCTTCCCGGGACCGCACTATACCTAAACATGCTATTCGTGTAAAGGGATGGAGATCGGATTATTATATTTCTTGGAATGACGACCGCCGATTGAGCCAGAAGCGCCAGAAGCCTCCGACGCGCGCGAGGCCCTCTGGGATTACTCGCAACGGAACTGACGACAACAAACCGCAACGGAACTGACGTCAACAAGTCGAGCTGCCGACGCGCCACAGCGTGGAAGAAAGTTGCGCTTTGAATAATAGTAGACGGATGCCCGTCGCGTTGGAAGTTTGCCAACTAATCCAGCCAAGTTAGCTGCGCACTACCTGCCAGCCACCCGGCCACCCCCAGTCCACTTCTGCACCTGCGTCGTAGCGACGGCGGCGTCAGATGACTGCTGTTCCTGCTGCATCGTCGCTTTCGCCACCCGCTTCAACAGACTGAGGACGCCGGAACGATCGGCGCTGGTCGGAAGAACCGAAGAGGTGTCGAGCTTCAGACCTCGGTCCCTCGGTCGCTTCGGTGCCTTGGTCTGAAGCAGAGCTAAAAAGCGCGCCGCCGCTACACGTGGTTACACTGGTTACACTTCGACCACGGCGACCACGGACTGAGACTTCGACGGCGCTGATGTTTGATGCCGCCAAAATGCCGCTTGCTCGCCACGCTCGCTAGGCCGTTCGGCGCCGCATAGGTGTCGTGTCAAAAACGACATGATGAACACTGTTCGACAAATTTATCAGATAAAATTGCATTTCTTTTAAAAATATATCTCATCGTTTCGGAACGGGGTTCGCACGTCGCATTTCCGTTTCGTCGCGCCACCACGCGGCGTGAGCGCACGCCGGAGCCAACGAGGTAGGTCGGAGCCAACTTTGGTGGCTCACCATAGCCGCGTTCTGCGTACTACAGGTTTGTTGTCGTCACGAAACGAGCTTTCAAAGAACTGCACCAGGTGCACCTTATCATATTTATTTCCATAAATCATACATTTTAGACTAATTTATTGTTTCAAGTACCGTTATTTAAGAGCCATTCGTGTGCTGTAAATATCAAAACGACAAAGAATAGACCAATCTCACTAAGCGTTCGGCGCATGCGTGACACCGCCATAACTTTAGTTCACAGGAGGCCAACGGCAGTACACGAGAGGGCTCGTGCCGTCTTGTGCTCTACACGCGCAGAGCTCCAGCGAGGTTGTCGCACGTGCAGAAAGACTAAAGTTCCCTCGATGCATTGCGGCAGCGGTGGCGTACTCAAACTGGCTGGTGAGATCGGTCTATTTAGATTCAGTTTTTCGGTTCAACATCCCTTTAATATTTTTAATATTTATTACGCAATTTTTGCGGGTCGTATTGCGGTGTTTGCTTCTACTAGAAGTGCCTTTAAGCCGGAGTCACACTGCTTATGCGTTATACACAAGACAGTCTGCAGATATCAGTCACCACGAAATCCGTGGTTCAAATGCTGCGTGCCAAGTGTCTCCTTGAACACGTTGCCTTGCGGCATTCGAAGCTCAGATCCCGTGGTGACTCGAGTTTGAATCTGTTTGCAGACTGTCTTTTGTATGATGTACAAGCAGCGTGACCCCGGCTTTGGGGAAAAACCTTTGGCGGTGAGGTACATTCACCTCGCAATGATTTCGCCATTTTTTTTATAAACTTCGTGATAATTGTAGGTACTCATTGAAAAGGTGGGGCGTTATCTTGTAAAACGTCTAGTTTTTGACACATGTAGCACAGACCACCGTATCCCGTAATGCACTTTGTGGCCCGACCCGAACCGAAGCTAATTTTCATGGGCCAGCTGCGCTTTATTTTTAGCCTAGTATGAATAGCTCACAAATTGCGCGGCATGACAGCTCGCTTGCAACTGCTACACATAAGTTGATTACGATACACAATAGGAAATTGTGTATTTTTAAATTGAAATCTCCGGCGTCCCATTCGAGTCGCTCCCCAGCAGAAGAGTGTAATTGCGCTAACTCCGTCGCTCGCCGCGAGGCGGCGCTGTCTGCCCAGTCATAACAGAGGGGCGAGCCGTCAGCGTCACAGGTTGAGGTCTGCACTGGTACGGGCCAGACCGCGGGCCACGGGCCGGCCCGGCACTCGAGCCGGGCTCGGGCTTCACGTCTACATTCATGAAGGGCCCGGCGCGGGTACGGGCCTTTCATTCAACTCTACAAAGGGGGCCAAAATGGGCCAAACCGGCCATTACTTTTTTTTTTTTTTGCGGCTTGTTCTTCGGAGTTGTGTTCGGGGGTTGGGAGAGGAACCACAGTGGGGATGCTGAAGCATGTGTGTGTGGGTATATGTTCTTGTATGTTTCGGTGTGTGCAGCGAATGCTCTTCCAGAGGACTAGCGGCGCGGCGTTCCTTTTCGTCCCCGGCGGCGCCGCCGCCATCATAATCGCTTCTCACCACAAACACGCGCATACACGCGCCTATAAAATGCGTACCCTCGCCGGCGTAAACCATCTGTACGCACGAGTGCCTGCATCCCCAATAGGGGTGAAGAGGTTCCCCTGAGGGGTACTTTTCATTAACAATTTCTCGCAGACCACCGCAAAAAACGACGACATTGCTGGTTTTTTTCTTTCTTTTTTTTACGGTTGTGCGCAGCGAGAGTGGCTAATTTAGAACTTTGCCCGTCTTTTGTCCAAACCCGTCGCGATGTTTCCCTTCCTTTCCAACTGTGACGCGTGGTTTTGTTTACTTCTGCTTGTCATTTTTGTTTTTCCGTCCTTTCCGCGCGTGTTTGATCGCAGAAAAGGAAGATCGAGTGATTTTTCTTAACAAGCTACCTAGGCCTGCAGATTGGTCCAACTAATAATAGCAGCAAAAAATAGCTAAATAGTATTTACTATTGGGTATCGTAATCAACTTACGTGTAGCAGTTGCAAGCGAGCTGCCATGCCGCGCGATTTGTGAGATGACCATGAGACAAAAAATTCTAGGATTGTTATAGAAAAGTTTGTACGGCCGTTCTTGGTCAACATAGGCATGACTATGAAAGACAGAGTAGCGTATCGAAAGAAACTGCTTGAAGCCTATTGCATCGCAAAGTACTTCGCGTCTAACCTTAAAAATCAAGCTTTGGAATCTGTAAATATACCAGGTTGGAATACCGAATAAACCAGGTTGGAAGAAGATTGGAATTTATAAATAAACCAGAGTTCTTTCTCTTGAGATCCCATTGTTTGTTTGCATACCAATTAAGTTACATCCCAAAGTGCATTACGGGATACGGTGGTCTGTGCTACATGTGCCAAAAACTATACGTTTACAAGATAATGCCCAACCTTTTCAATCAGTCCCTGCAATTATCACGAAGTTTATAAAAAAATATGGCGAAATCATTGCGAGGTGGTTGTACCTCACCGCCATACGTTTTTCCTCAAAGCCGTGGTCACGCTGCTTGTACATCATACAAAAGACAGTCTGCAAACAGATTCAAACTCGAGTCACCACGAGATCTGAGCTTCGAATGCCGCAAGGCAACGAGTTCAAGGAGACACTTGGCACGCGGCATTTGAACCACAGATATCGTGGTGACTGATATCTGCAGACTGTCTTGTGTATAACGCATAAGCAGTGTGATCCCGGCTTAAAGGTACTTCTAGTAGAAGCAAACACCGCAATACGTCCCCCGAAAATTGCGTAATGAATATTAAAAATATTAAAAGAAGGACAACAAGGAGTTTACTATATAGTATCAAACCTCGTGAGGCTGAAAAAGCTACGCCAAACAACGTGCGAAGATAAAAAAAGAAAAAATTGCAGCATGATTATTTTTATTTATGGAAATGCGAATTTCTTTTTTTATGTACGGAGCTAATTTTTTTGTTTTTGTTTTATACGTGTTACAGATAGCAATCAAATATATCAAAAGGCGCGCTGTAGCGCTAGTCGCAACATGTCCAGATGAATATCTCAAATTAAATAATTAAATAAGCATCACACATTTTCTATCTACATCCCCAGAGCAGCTGTTCACCGTTCTACCACAATACACAAACAAGTTGTAAGTATAAGTTGCAGTAACTCGACGTAACAAGACTTTTTCTTGAACTCTTCTGCCTCGCGCCATGCTGTCGATGACTGGGTTGGGAGCGCCTCCCCGCGGAGACACGCCGCCTCCTTCTCTTTTTCGATTACGCCCTCTCCGCACGAATGGGACGGCCGGAGAAGCGTTCGCGCGGTTCGGAATCTCGGAGGCCATGGCCCACCGTACGTATGTTCGCCTTTCTGCCACTAGCGCCTTGTGGCGCTAGTTTCTCCTTACCACTAAAGTCCCTGTATCTGGGAAAAGTGGCGCATTCTCTTCCCTCCTCCTCCTCTAACTTCCGGTTTGCGACGGAGGCGCCTTCTGGAATTTCCCAAGCGTCTAGACGTCTCGGTCAGCTGGAGCGGGCGAGTTGGCGATCGTGTGGACTTTTCTCGTCATATAAGTGTGGCAATGACCTCATTTAGAGCCCGCATTTGCATCCGACCGTCCTAAAGCCGCTCTAGATCTGTTCGTCCAACTGTGGATCCCGAAAGCGCTTTGGATAATCGTCCCAATCGCCCCTACCGAGTTGTATTAGGTCAGTGTCTCGTGAGTGCGTGAGTGTTCGGCTTTACAGGAATTCCAAGTTCCTTTAAATCATCATATCGAACCGCCGAATTGGGATTATATTCTCCACGATTTGAAATGATTCACTAATTTTTAATATGTGTCCTTGGCGAGTTTTCGGGAGGGTTTGGCATACGGGCGCTAAAAACAATTTGGCGGCCTAGAAAGCAAGATACTATTTTCTTTTTAATCGGGGAAGCGTTGATGTGGTTGACACTAAGCTATCATTTTTAAGCTGACTGCAGTACTAGTAATGATAAAAATCGCTACGTATTTCTGTGCGTGTATTCTGTGCATGCTGTAAAAATTTGCGACACCGCGGGCCTCTCGTTACGGGCTACGGGGCTATGGTGCCGCTATCTTCCGAGCGTAATAAATACTATTTTCGTTATTTTATTTCATGAAACCGTTTTTAGAAATGAAAACTTCGTTTTGTTTTGTTACTCCGTAATTTTATCAGTGTCTGTATCTTTCTTGTTATTCGGTCATACTTAAAGAAAAAGCTCCAGCTTTAATTACGATTAACGCTGCTTTTAGACCCCTGGGCCAGCGTCCTAGGGCTAGAAACCTGGTGCAGACTTGGGAACCAGCGCTCGGTTTCAGCATCTAATCGAGTGCTTACGAATTTTACTTTTGTACAATTTTAATGTAGACCTGAAAGTTCGCTATTCAACATGTCAATATTCATACATATTAATTCTTGTAGATGCATATAAGGCCTCTGGAGTCTACATCAAATCTAAGAAATGAGTCAAGCAATTGCAGGTTATTTCAGTAAAAGGGAATGAGGCAAAAAATAATTCAAATCTCATCCGGAGAAGAATGCAAAACAAGCGAATGCGAGATCAAAATCTCCATGAAAATACACAAGCACAAAACATAATCAGTCACAATTTTATTTATTTCACAACTGCCAGCCAAGTAAAAGGCTACACTGTTAGCAAGTCCCGTGTATTTAGTGAATATTTGGGGTGAAAAACACACTATTTACACAAATTACCATAAATTTACACGTTGAGTAATGGGTAATTCGTCCAAAAATCATGCGAGGTTGTAAAAGACGTGTTTTGGTTCGGTTATACACGCATAGCCGTGTAGCCGACCTCGAAAACACGCATCACGCCCGTCGACGACCGCAGCATTGCCGGCTATCGAAGCATCGGAATGCTTGGGGACACACCTAGAAAGGTCCGTGAAGACAAATGCCGCGGAAAGAAACATGTCTCGGAGACAGATAGGCACCAAAAGCAATTACGGCATATCGCGGCACGGGGCGAACCCCGCGCTTTCGGCGCTTACCGTGCTCGCTGCCATTTTTTTGTGGTCGATGGCGATGCGGCTTCCCTCTTGTCGCCGATGTTTGTATTTATTTTAGGGGTCTTGATAATAGTTTCTTACACCACAAATAAAGTTATGGGCGTAATTACTCGTTCTAAACAGTTAAAATGGATATAAAAAGCGTGCCCTCGATCTGAACACGTGACATTGCAGTTGGTTTCGTTTTGGCTTCAACCCTTCAACTGCAAGCGAAGGTGCCGCCGCTTCCCATGCAACCTTCTCAGAATTTACCGCGCTCCGTGGTGGCCAGTGTTGCTGCATCTGTAGGTCATCTTTAAGTTAAAGCTGACGGAGAAAATCTGGCCACGGCGCAACGCCGATGTACGCTGGAAGCTACAGCCGGTTTGCTTTCGTTGTTTTTGTTTGGTCGGAGCAAATCTGGCAACAACGCACGTTCAGCAAGGCGCCGGTATTGTTTAGGATCGACGGGATGCGAGAAGCTCGGCGTACAACTCGGCGGTTTGCGAGCACATGTTGCGAAGACGTGACCGGAGAAGTGCCCCTGTGATGTTCCCGTAAGACGGAAAGTATCATTCGTAATCGTCGTGTGTGCTTTGAAAGCGAAGGGAGTCACAGGGTCCACGAGTGCGCAATTACAAGCCAAGGTTCACGACAGCGCTGCGTTGACTTCGGCGATCTCGTTCTGTTTGGTGCAACACGGCGATGCGAGAAAGAGCTGAAACGTTCGCGGTGTGTGGTGTGGTGCTTGGAGGTAGAAACTCACACTAACACGGAGCGCAAATTGGTTAATGTGGGGGTGAAGTTTAACGGGTTCAACCCCGTCGTCGTCAGCTGATCCGGTCCAGCTGGTCCGGGAGGACGCAGCGAGTGTTTTTAAAAGTAAATCTTCCTTAGTTCCGTTTCAAAATGTGGAAGTATCCCGACGGATAGCGTGAGTAAAAAGCTGCGGGTGTTTTCAACAAAATTACGTCGTTTTAATTGAACAATGGACTCCGGATTGTTGTCCTAAATCTGCCGTTTTTATGCTTCGTGTTGGACTGCGTTTGCACAGCGACGCACACCGCTCGAGTAGATGATTCGGTCCTGCAAACGACCGGTTATGCAGAATTTCAGGGAAACTTAAGTCACCACCGATATTTTCCTGTAAATCTCGTGTGAGTTTGTTGCGCACATCATGCGGTGTGAATAAATTAGGGCAAGATTTCCTACCTGCCCATAGATGCATGAACTGAGACCATTTTCTACGTAGTGAACATAGTGCTTTTTCTTTATTTTGGGAAGAGGCGTATTTTGGGAAGAGGCGTTGGTGCATTTATTATGGTACAATCACTTGAGAGTTGAGAAGTCGGAGAGAGCGAGCAAGCTTTCCCAACTTTGTCTCTTTTTTCTCTCTGGCACTGCCCCTAGTTTCTAAAGTTTCAGTTTCAGTAGGCATACCTACTAGCAGGTACAAACTGCTCTAAAGCAGGTAAAAGGCAGGGGAAGTCAGGACGGTGCGGACTTTGTGTTTCGCGCTTTTCGCAAGGTGACTGGGTACATGCTTTTGCAAGGTGTGCGGAATATGCAAGCGATTTCGTTACGCCCGTCGTTTGCGTCTCTCCAGCAAAACGAATAAGATGATCTACAAAGGCGCAATCACAAGCCAAGATTTACGATAACCGTGCGTTTGCTTCGGTGGTCCGTGTAGTTGTATTTTACACTGCTTTCTGCAACACCGTGTCATGACGAAGAGCTGGAACGGTCACGGTTTGTGCTGGCCTACCGGTCGACAGAAACCCGCATCGCCCGCATCGGCACCGAGTGCACTTGGGCTGTTGATGCTCAAGCCTTTCATCCGCGGCTTGTCGCCAGCTGATCTTGCTGCTCAACGGTGAGGAAGCGGCGAGAGTGACCTTTGAAGTAAATGTAAATCCTCGTTCATCCAGTTATCCGGAGTCAAAGTGTGGAAG
>JAZHYW010015657.1:0-17551 GCA_037355805.1 Ixodes ricinus
GGGGGGGGTGCCATTTCCGAACTTCCGGTTTATCACTCTAAGCCCCTCTACCTCGTTGATTGGAGCGCATCTTTGCGCCAGCAGTCCTGCCCTCACGTGGGCGACGCACGAAGCTACCGCCTCACCTCCGTCGTAGGATGGAAGGAAGTATGGCGCCTGTGCGTTGCGCGCCTCGACGACCGGGGGCTGGACCGCTGGCACAACGATTCGCTTCGATAGAAAACCGAAACGTAAAAACGCGTTTAAATTTAGTTTTTTTAACGCTGTGAACTGCTGCAGATGCTTTATATCTTTCCAAAATAGGCTGATTTAGTGACTTGCGATGATGCTCAGCAAGTTTCTAATTTAGTCCATATGTTTATCCGAACTAATTAAAGAATTGACCAGAAACGTTTGGTTAAATATTGAGCTAATTAGTAGGGTTTTTTTTTTTTTTTGTTGCTATCCCTCACCTCCGCGGCGAACGGCAGTTAGTTCCCGAAAAAAGTTTCCTGTTTGCTCGAAATGTTTGCAGTTCTTCGTCGAAATACTTGGTATTCCAAGGAATATTTACAGGAATTAACAGCTGAGTTGGATTACATATAGTGATTGGCTTTTGTAGTCTCTAGATGAAAAGTGACGAAACTCAAGACTAAGCAACCTAGGAGGGTGCTAGAGTCAATTATGGAAGGTTTTGTAAAATAAAAAGCAAGCATAGAAGTGGATCACACAATTGCCCAGTTTATTTGGCGGAAAACGAATTCCAGGAACTTTAATTTATTCGGCAGAAAAATCAAATTCTCAAAGACTGAACTTTATAACAAAAGTGCCATTCTCGGAGCTACACTGGAGGGGCGCGAAAAAATCAGCCATCTTTAGAGGCTCCAGTACTGGACCATCATTACTAGACCACCAGTGTTAACCAGTACTAGACCACTAGGTCACCTGAAATCAATATAATAATGTGAATGAAACCTTGCAAGTTAGAACAAAGATACTAAAAATGAAAGACGGTTATAAATCTCTGTAATGCGAAACTAGAGCGCAGCTCTTGAGGAGCAGGAGGGGAGGGTTCGGAGATAGGACATGCCCCTCCTCCTCTTCCTCCTCCTCCTCCTCCTCCCCTCCTCCTCTCCTCCTCCGCTCCTCCTCTTACTCCTTCCCACCTCCTACCCCTTTCCTCCTCCTCTCCTCCAGCTGCTGAATTTGTTCATGGGCGACGTGACACGAAGTCGTGACGTCATTTTCCCCTCTAAATTTAGCGGGGAAACTGAATTGGTGTTGAGGTCACGTGACGTCAAGCTCCCCGCTGAATTTAGTGGGGAAACTTAACCCACTAAATTTAGCGGGAAAATTTTCCCGCAACTTTAGAGGAGAAACGTCCCATAATACAACGCGCGCGGTTACGCCGACGCCGATCAACCAGGAAACGGGTGCCTAAGAGCTGCGATCTAAAATATTGTATGGACAATATTCATTTGTTTAAATATTCAAAGTAAGGTAAATATCAGCCATACCGGTAGATAGTTCCGACTTGTCATTTTGACAAAAGAATTACCTGGGGAACAATGCAAGTAGTCTGTACACCGAGCCCTCGTCTGCTCGTTGGATTGTGTCTTCAATCTAGATCAAAGTTTTATTTTAGTAGCGTCCACTGTTCCTGACAGAAAAGGTAGCCCCTTGGAGAAACTTTACCTTCGCGTATAGGGTATAATGCAACAACAATATTGGTTGAAAGCGAATCTACACAGATTTCACCTTCATTCAAATTGTGCTCAACAAGAAATTTATTCTGCCCTTTTAATGGCGAAAGGGATGCATAGTTTGTCTGGCAGCAAGGCTAATATATTCTTGGGAAACAGAAAAAAATAGACGAGTGAGAATTGTGTGACAGTATATTAAGGGACTTATGCCCGAGTGCAATTAATCGGGTACCCACACCACGTCGTTATACAATCTTCTTACCACATAAAACAAAACATAGAAAAAAGAATCAGTACGAGAGTAGGTCAGCTGGTGGGAATTTATCATGATAATAACTGAACTGAGACTGGGGTAAGAAAGCTGAAAACCAAGAGACTGGCAAAGACTACACAAACAATGTCTGTCTTTCTATGGCCTAAGTCTTCCACTTCTAAATTTTGTTTTGTTTTTACGTTATTTGTGGCTTATTTAACATTATAGTAAAACATATTAAAGTTTATTCTTTTCAAATAATAGCCCAAATTTAAATTGATATGTTTTTGTTGTGCCGAAAGGTGATGAAGAATAAAACGCTAGAAAGAAAAAAAAACTTAATCAGGACTAAATGACCTAATGCTGATAGGACTGGCAAGCAATCCAGATTGAAGAGGTAGCTTGTGTCCTTTTCTTCCAAATCCAATTTAATCACTTACTTTCGACTTTTTGCAAGGAAATGACACAAAGGGACATTCACTTGAGAGCTACTTAAACGTAACTGGTTTACACGTAACGGCACTGCATCAATCAGTTAAATTTCGTTCTGATGCTGTACTTGCAGCACAATTCTTGGAAGAACAACATAATTTGTTGAATTCTCACTAGAAATCAGTGTTGTATTCTGCCAGGTACAAATCATAAAAGTTTCGCTGGAAGCACCCACGGTAACATTACTAATAAAATGTTGACACAATGTCCTTCACGTTTTATAAAGTTCACTTCAAAAAGTTATTTCTGAAACTGACTCAAAAATCTTTTAAATATTATATTTTTGTGGTTTTCTTTTAGCGTATGAATTTCCCATTTTCAACCGGAACATCTTTAAAACTATTTACTGTGAAATCATTTTATTTTAATTAACTTCACACCACCGGATTGACTGTTCTAATTTTAATAACTGTTTTCGTTTATTCATCATTTGCTCTTTGATTAAAGTCGACGGACAAAAATTTATTGTTGCAATTATATTGTTTTTTACGCCTACAAAAATACATCCCAATAGTCCTGTTCAATGGTAGTATTTGGATGATATTCATCAAATTGTTTTATGAGCTGACACACAGCGGAGAAGGGACTATCTGAGCAGTGATATATATTAAGAAAGAATCTTCTGCTTATGTACATTCTTTTTCTTGGCTTGATGTAATACATTGCACTGCTATTAGCCCCGAGAAGTTCGCGTGGCGCCCCCTTACGGCGAACCGGGGTGACGTCACGGCGAGGAGAGAATTTTTCCCCGACTCGCCCCGCTCGTTCTGTGGAGGCTGTGACGACGCTAGCTGTCGGCGCGCTCGTTTCTATTTAATTTTTTTGGCGTGTTTTTCGTAGGAAGTATAAATTGTTATATGTGGCTTTATTGAGGTATGGCCTGTAGCTGCAGGCGAAACTTCAACCAACATTTTAAGCATGGTTGACAGGGCAGGCAACGCATGAATCACAGCTGGTATATGAAAATAAAGAAATATGGTCACAATTGCAGGAGCATCACTATAGATTTACATCTCACACAATAAATGCTGCTGATGGTCTTAATGAATTGGCAGGTTATGTATACTATTTTTTTGTATCTGTTTTTAAACAAGATCGCCGAAGCAGAAAAGCTGCATGCTGCTCGAGCAACATGCTAAATACAGTCTGGGCCATGGGGAGAGAATCGCAAGTAAGACAGCCCAAGTGCAGGGGCAAAGTAAAAAAAAGCAAGGAACATTTCTTATATACATTGCTCACATTTGACCTTTGCTGGATTCGGATAGTATTTCAATGGACTACACGGGTGGTGTCTGTGAACTCGTTTATATCAACCCTCAAGTAATGTATAACAAACGTAAGAGAAGGTGTCTAGCTCGTTATTAGTCCATTAAGCCCTAAAATTGAGATTTTACTTAAATCGAATTGTCCTGAAGCTAAAATACCAAAAGTTTTTCGCACGCAGACTGTCACCCTTCACAGGTTCCACATTTTCTGCTACTAATGCTGCATCTACCACTGGACAGACGTTCAAATGCTTGCTTTTACTCCTGTTTTCCTCTGTTGTCAGAGAGTCCAGCTGTAGGGACAGAGCCGGATTAAGGCATTTCGGGGCCCTGGGCTATGGACGCTTCAGGGGCCGCAATGATGATGATGATGGCGACAATGATGATGATAATGATGTCTTGTTAGGCAATGAACATGGGAATTACTGCAGTTTCCTTTATTTTTAATCAATAAAAAGTAGCCTCAAAATACAAAAAAAAATTTACCATTCCCGTCTGGTTTCAACTAGACCACCGCGGAGGCGGCATGCAGCTTTGTTCCCTTCCCCAGCAGCGTCGAAGGCCGCACTTTCAAAGTGTAAGCGCTGCTCAAAAACACTTGTTTGCGCGCACGAGACACGAGACCGAGTAGGGTGAAGGGGAGGTGCTTATGACATTTCCTTCCTGACAAAAAAAAAAAGATAAGCGAAAAACCCCAGATCTTGGGGCCCCTCGTGTATTTTCTTCGTTTGCTCGAAGCCGCTTTCAAAAGAAAGCGGACAAGCACCCTAAGGGGCCGGTCACCCACCCAAAGGGCCGGCTTTGTACAGGGGTAGGAGTGTGCTACGCGAAGTGCGCTTTGGGCCTCGCTGACATCGCCATTATCTTTGTATATCCGTCTACTCGAATGCTGCGGCAAAGCAACATCGCTTTCCGAAATATTTTAAGGTTTTTTGTTTTCTACGAGCTGCGCATGGGGGCTTTTAGAGAGTCGGGGGCCCTGGGCTGCAGTCCCTTAGCCCGTGCCTTAATCCGGCCCTGTGTAGGGAGTTTGGAGGCTGAGGAAGCTTTTGGGGACCTGCAGCAGTGTCTCTTTAATTGGAAATAAATGACAATTTAAACTAAACGGTGTACTTTCCGAATACCCAAGGCTGGAATAAAGAATGTCAGGAAAAAGTATAAAGATTCCAAATTACGGTACTATTGCTGTGCATAGTTTGGGCAGTTCAATACATATCATTCAGGCAACTGGGGCAATTCGGCCGTTTTTGCTTCTACCATACAAACTAATTTCCAGTAAATATGCATCTTCTAAGAAATATGCCTGCATAGGTGTATAATCTATATAATTAATTCACGAAGAAGCTACATTTATGTAAAACAACCCTGTTCCACGAGCACTTCAAAGATCATCAGACGCAGGGCCTTTAAAACATCTGCGAACCAGCGCATGCATAGTGGCAGCGCAGAGTCGGGGTCGCGAGCTAATTTGCCGACCACCCAAAGGCCCATAATATAAATGCCACTTCAAATGCCTTGAAAGCGGGATGTAATATCGTCCTAAATTATGAACATTCAAGGAACAGAATTCCAGCGTCTGAAACACTTGCGCCACCGCTTCACCGACCCCTCGCAAAATTGCCTTCTGTCGTGTGGGGACGGAGAGGTTCATCGGCGGAATCGCCTCCGCCGATAGCTTTCGGGATTTGTAACCCAATTAAAGGGACAAGCAGGCTTATAAAATGCACGGAAGCACGTCTATAACGGCCTAACTCAACGTCTTGTACACCGGGTAAACGAGGCCCAGCTCCTCGAAGAGCTTGCGGCACAGAACGCCAAACCAGGAAACCGGTGCTGGGAAGATGAGCCGATGCGAGATCGCGGAGCGGAGTCCTCTTCCTGACGTCACGGTACACCTCAGCCAATCAGGGCGCGGAAACCGCAGCGACGCTTGTGTTCGCTCTCGGGGCTAATAGCCCGCACGTAATCATTGATGAACTGGTATACCTAATGGTGGAGGGGGATGACACTTCTTGTACATGGTGTTGTTTCCTACTATATTGGTATTATCACCTAGAATGACCAAATATAACTTCTAACGTCTAAACAAGGACCGCAAACACTACAACAGCAACAACAACAACAGCAACAACAGCAACAGCAACAGCAACAACAGAAACAGCAGCAATAACAACAACAGCAATAGAAACAGAAACAACGGCAACAGCAGCAACAGCAACAGCAACAAGCAACAAGAACAACAACAACAACAACAACAACAACAACAACAACAATAACAACAGCAGCAGCAACAACAACAACAAGAACAACAACAGCAGCAACAACACCAACAACAACCACCTCCCTCTCCACCTCCTCCTCCTTCTCCACCACCTCCTCCACCACCACCTCCACCACCTCTCCCACCGCCACCTCCACCACCTCTTCCACCACCACCTCCACCACCACCTCCACCACCTCCTCCACCACCACCTCCACCACTTCCTCCACCACCACCTCCACCATCACCTCCACCGCCTCCTCCACCACCACCTTCTCCTCTTCCTTCTGTTGGATGTTTAGATGGGATTTCTTGTGTAAAAATGTTGTGTAATATCACGAACCTTGATAGTTGTTGTGCATGAACACGATCTTGTTTTTTCTTGTTAATGTCTTTCCAGATATCCATTGTTTGCGTGGTTGTGACGTAATATACTGTGTCTATTGTTGCTTCTCCTTATTTTTGTTTTTCTTTGTTAATGCTGTAAACTGTATGGTATGTTGATTTTTTTTTACTGCTGCATAAATGTTAATGTGGGGGCCTGTGGCTCTGTCGAGCTGCCTTTGTGACGGCTTTTACCACAAGCCTCCAGTATCTTGTAGATTGTACTTGATGCAAATAAATAGACAAACAAACAAACAAGCAACGGCCACCGGCGATTCAAGAATAAGCTGCCATTTCAAGAATATCAGTTGGACAGCTTCGTGCCTTGTTTCTCCTTATTAGGCCCGTGACAGTTCGACACCTTCGACAGCTTTCGTGCCTTGTTTTCTCCTTATTAGGCCCGTGCCAATCCTAGGTCCACTACGTGGTGTAGTTAGCGCGAACATAACATGGAATCTTTCTCGCATTATACCTCTAAAAGGTGCTGGCGGGCATCAAATTTTTCCGTTTTGGTATGTGTTTCAAATCAGTACTTTTTACCACACAAGGGGTTTCGATCACAGCTCTAATTCTAAAAAGACAGAGGGAATCGCTTGCATGCGCTGACGGTGTCACGTTATGTATATATGTGTATATATGCTTGAAAATTAAAATTAATGTTTAATGCTTCAGCCTAACACATGGCATTCGGCAGAACTTTATTGCCTCATTCGCCGAGCTGCTTCCGTAGACATCAGTGATTCAGTATTTGGAGCGCTTTACGGCGAAGATGACGTACGCGTGTTGTGACCTTGAAAGAGCTTGCTGGGAGAATCGATGACAAACGTACCCGCCAAGCTACGCTTCTTTCTGAATGGTTCTTCATCACCTGCTGCCGTCTTTTGAGGACTTGGAGGCGGACGTGGCAGATCTCCCGTCATGGATACTTTTATGTGACCTCCCGGCGAGTTTAGTTAGGAACCAGATGGAGCGCAAATGGATCTTTTGCAGGTGCCCGAGTTTCTCGAACTAATCTGGGAAGGTAGTCATTGCAACGAAGATTTTGTTGAACTTAAAGATGTTCCAGTCTTTTTGAATTTGAGATCGCATAAAGCTTTCCGAGGTTGGGTGACATCATCATCATATTCATGCTGAGAGCTAGGAGGGTTGCCAGGATTGTCTAACATTCCCCCAGGCACCATAGCTGTACAAAATTTGCTTCCGACCGCACAGGGCAGCGCCATATTGGGGATCGGGACTGCTGCACCGCGCACTTGGTTCTGAAAGGAAGCTTGGGAGTTTCGGTACTTTGGGAACATAGACGCTTCGGATGTCGGGAAAATGTAAACGCCTCTGCAAGTGGGCTCATTTTCGTCTTCCGCGCATGAGAAAGAAAGTAGCGGGGACGTCAGAACGCCGAGCCCTGATTGGCTGATCGCGACCCGCTATCTGGAGCGTCGTCTGCTCCTTTGCAACGTCGTCTGCTCGCAACGTCGTTTGCGTCTGTCTTACCTTTCCTGCGACTTTCGGAAGTGCAGGTCTTTACGAGCGAGCTCGACTTCGCCTTTCACAGAGGGCAGACGAAATAACTCGAGCGGTACGTTGCTTTTCGTCTAACAACTAGCAGACGCGCATCAAGGAGGGAAGTCAAAGGACTCACTGGCGAGGTGTCCTGAGGCGCCGAGGTTTGTTTGCTAAGAACCGAGAGTGAGCGTGTTAGTGTCCGCAAGTTCCCTCCCAAATACTTTTCCCTCCTTTCGTGTGCGGCGAGACTCCTCACTCTTTAACGGCGTCGGCGGGTTGGTGCAGTTAACGTCGTCTGCTTTACGTCTGCTAGTCAAAGCGATGGCCGCTTTACCTTTCCTGCGTCTGTCGGAGATTCACCGCTTTTTCACCGGCGAGAGTCACCGTTGCCTCGGAAAACAAGGAGATGACAAGAGGAAGAGATTGACCTCTTAATCTAAAATTGAGGTCAGCGATCAAAGTATAATACGGGAAGGGTTCACAAGGGTCGCGCGGGCATATTCCATTCAGCACGCCAGCCGGTCGTGGCAGACGGTCGCCGAGCCGGGAGTGCCTGCTAGGCCTATCTGCCGAGCTCGCTTGGTCGGTGTCGGTGGAATCGTGGCCGTTGGAGCTTTTCCTGGTGTTTGTGGATCCAGCGTTCTTGTTCGTCGTGGTCTGTTTCAAGTGACTTTCTACTTTTTTCTTGCTGCTTGAAGTCGGGACGCGTGAGAAGCGCACGTAGAAAAATAAACGTCCGTTGGTCGTCGCGACCGCGACGCTGTCGGCCATGCTGATTTGATCGTAAGAAGTGCGTAAGACAGCTTCCGAGCTGTCGTAGGATTTCGTCGTAACCTGCGCAAAACTTACGAAAATTTCGTTTCGTGAATACGAATTTGTTCTTAAGTTTTGTCTTACGCATATTTTTGGCGTAAGATCGTTTCGTGAATCTGGCCTCTGGCCTCTGCACTTTCAAAAGTCGCAGGAAAGGTAAGACAGACGCAGACGACGTCGGCGAGCAGACGACGTTGCAAAGGAGCAGACGACGCTCAGATAGGGGTCGCGATCAGCCAATCAGGGCTCGGCGTTCTGACGTCATCGCTACTCCCTGCCAACGTTGCGGGTGCTTATCTCAGTTACGGAACTGTTCATAGACGCTGCACGCACGAACGGCACCCCCTCACTCGCGCACGACTCGCCCGGAGTCGCCTCGACGCGCACCGCCGGACGGCTGCTTTTGGGAACCGAATCGGGATACGTTCGTTTCAAGTTACTGGACGCGGTAAAAACCAACGAAAAAAACTTTTTTGTGGTAACTTTTATTGGAGATCAGTACAAAACGGGGGGGCGTGATGTTTTCTAAAATTTTTTAGTTTCAAGGTTTTGCAGCACAATTAATATTGTTTTTAACCAGCAACCATGCTCTCGGCGAAGTTATCCAGCGCGGTCGTCGACCTAGGTATCGCGAATTCTAACTTCGGTGACTTCTCGCGGCGCGTCCGCTGGGGGAGACAGGGTGGCACCCTGCAGCCCTTTTCGGCTCCGAAATGGCCGATTGAAGCCAAAAATAGCTGTAACGTGCGGTTCACCCGAGTGACCGCTGCGGGAGAAACGGCGGCGTTGCGGATCGCCATTTGGCGCTTCGGCTGTGCTCTTCGGAACGGCACAGTTATGAAAGCGAAACAATAGAGGGCGGCCAAGCCGAACGACACCAGGCGGATTGAGGTGAGTGAGGGGGAGTACCCCTTCCGCGGGAGTTCCAAGCAACTGAGGTAATCTAACAACGTTGCCCCCTGCGCAAGAAGCAGACGAACTTGCCTTCCACATAGGCTGCAGTGCATATTCGACCGAGCAGCCAAGCCAATCAGTAGTAGTGGGCGGGGCCACTGATCTGTGGTCGGGGCTTAAAACGGGACGTGACCTCCACCTGAATTACGTGTAACAGCGTAAATATAAAACCAAATTTTTTTTTCGTTGAATAAGTCTGCGTTTTGTATCTGTACCCTTCCTCGTCCTTGTTTATTCGGCGCTTTCTATTCAGTGATGTACCAACTATCCCATTCATCTATTCTACTAAGTATGAAAAACTAACGTGTCCCAAATATGATCTTAAACAAAATTTTTTTCCACTTCAGTGTCCCTTTAAAGGTTGAACGGAGTATAGATTGCGTCCACGTTGCCGCCAGCGCGTCCCGCATCGTCTTACAACGGGCCCGACGCTAGGTACGCGGCGACGCCAGGCGCACCTGTCTGCTGAGTTGCCGCGCACTCTCGTCGAGGATCGGCGTGTAGCCGCTCGGGGAAAGTCGGGGATCCACTGACAACGACGTCATGTGCAGACCCCTTCTTCTGGGTCAGTGGTCTTAAACTCACTTTAGTGTGGGGGACCAGATAGCCTATACCGGAATGGTCGTGGGCCAGCGTATAAGACGGGGGGGGGGGGGGGTTAACGTTTAAGGAGGAGATAACTCGTGCTTTATGCTTTTGTGAATTCGCAGTTTTGGCATTGACATCTTTAGGTTTGATTTGCTTTTATGACTACTCTGGGCCCAGACCTGATGTGATAACAGGAATTAAAATGAGACCACCTCGCCACACGTTCTGGCATTTTTAATAGAACAAGAGGCCAAGCACACTGTCGTTTCCATTGCTCAATTCACTCAGAAATTAACCAAGCTTAACATGTCTTCAAAAGACAGTTAATTTGACAGTTCTTGCTTACCTAATCGATTTCATTAAAACACTCTGGAGAAATACTTGTCTTTTAATTGTGATATTATTTTCAAGGCAAGAGTTACGAACTCGTAGCTTCCTGTTTTAAGTAGAATGGGATCACCAGTGGCCGTCCTGCTTGCTAGCAATGCTTGTATCCCCAGCACAATGCTAACCCCGGACATAATATACGTGTTGTATATGGTGGATGTAAATAAATAAAATTATCAATATAAAAATGAAAGACGCTTACAAATCTCTGTAATGCAAAATTAGAGCGCAGCTCTTGAGGACGAGAAGGGAGGGTACGGAGGGGAGGGTATGCCCTCCTCCTCCTCAATCTCTCCTCTCCTTTCCTCTCTCCTCCTCCCCACCTTCAGCTCCTCCCTCCTCCTCCTCCTTCCTCCTCAGCGGGGAAATTTAGCGGAAACGTTTCCCGGATAAATTTAGCGGGTTAAGTTTCCCCGCTAAATGTAGTAAGGAAACTGACGTGACGTGACCTCAACACCAATTCAGCTTCCCGCTAAATTTAGCGGGGAAAATGACGTCACAAGATTTCGTGTCACGTCACCAATGAACAAATTCAGTTTCTTCGCTAGATTCAGCGGGAAAATAGACTCCCACGTATGACCCCAACACCAATTTAATTTCCCGCTAAATTTAGCTGGGCGGTTACGCCGACGGTGACGACGACGGCGATGCCGCAAAACGCGAAAACAAGCGCCTAAAGCTGCGCTCTAAAAAACAAAAATTGGACTACTGGACAGAGATGCTGATGTTTATCGAGAATATATGTAGTTTCTGGTCAATCTGGCGAATGTAGAAGTACGTTTTCTCTGTTACTAAATAAATCCACGTCATATTTTCGGCAGAACGTCCATCCTGCCGAGAGCATCAAAAGAATAGTACCGTTTGTTGCCGAAAATATCGCCATATATACCAAAACAAATTTGCAGGTTCACGTCCCTTCGATGACTTGTTCTCACTAGGGAAACAAATATACAGCAGGGCCCGTCCGCGGTATAACAAGTGCAGTTTCCTAACGTCGACTAATCTTAGCCAGCAGCGCGTGTTGACAAATACTCAGGAAGTGCCGTAAGAATAATAAGCAGACAAATTAAAAAAAACTTTATTTGCTTTTATGTACCGCTACATATGCAGTGGTTTCTGAAAGGTGCGTTATCTTATTAATGTTGATATTCAAGTCCCCAGTTGGCACCGGTTGAACAACATTTAAAACAGCATATTGTCCCATTTCAAAATTAGAAAATGAAGACCGTTTTACGAGAGGCTCATAAGGAGGTACGGGATATAAGTCACCTTATGACTTTGTTTTATTTGAATGTTACATATTTCAACATCTGATTCAACCGAACTTACTTAACTGCACATGCGATTGCGAATCTAAAACATTATCTTGTCCCCCGAATTCACCCTCTGAGCCTCTTTTCCCGTCATATCTGTTTTCTTGTCCTCAAACAAATCTCTCACTTCACCCTGTGAGCCTTGCCCCCACTCCAGACTCGGGATCGCTGCGTTCTGCAGACGATTCAAGGCGTCCATTACGTTGCCTTTGCAAAAGCTGCACGTTGGAACCGGACATAACATCCCTCGTGACACCTGAAGATCCCCCAATGACGCTTTCTGCTGAGAACTCCGACCTTGGTTCGCACCCTGTAGTCCTCCAAATGTATCCCCGGAATATAATCCAGCTGAATTTTTGGCTCAGCTGTTCAATGACAGGATCTCATCTGCCTTCCAAACTGACTATTGGAGTCCCTCCCAATTGCCGTGATTGTGAACCGTCGTTCCAACCACCACGGTGTTTGGTTCCCGGACCCCGAAGCTTGCTCCTCCTGGGCGTCCGTAGATGCCACTTGATCTACTTGATAGTCGCCTGTTGACTCCCTGCCTCTAAAACCGATACGCGATTGGCCATCCCGCAGATTGCCACTTGAAGACTCGCTGTCTGAATCACCGTTCACTGATTCACTTTCGAAACGTTTCCTTCCGATGGCAGTCTTGACTGCCCACTTCTTCCGGCATTTCCTCTTGACAATCCGATTAATCTGAACATCTCTCTGCCTCTAGTTAGAAGTCTGTTCGATCCACCGATTCTGCCGTTAGAGCGCCCCAGGACCATATTAATAAAGCCACCGTTAGAACCTTCATAACGACGCAGGAGTCTCAGCCTTAAATACCTTCCTCTCCTGCGGGCCAAAGTGCGAGAAAAAAGCCCTTGTCCACATTCACCGCAACCTCCCTTTCCTTTGCGAGATAAAAGACGAAGGTGCCCGAACCGATTGCTGCCACCGTTTCGGCCTTCGCTGCGTAAAATAAGCCGGTAAGTTGCTCCCCTAGCTTGGGTTCCTCTCCTTACGCTCGAGCCTGAATATGTTTCAGAATCGGAGTCAGAATCAGATTCAGTGCTAGAGTCAACATCAGAGCCTGAATCGGAACCAGAGCTAGATTCCAAATCAGAGCCAGCACTAACGTTAGATTCGGAGTCAGAATCAGAGTCGGTGCTGCCGCCAGACTTTGAGCTGAAGCCATTAACCGACTCAGAGCCGGAATATCCAGTTAACGTCTGTTGCATGTTACCCCTTCCTCCACTGTTCCGATAAAAGTTACCCGATTCTTGACTTTCCCCTCCTCTGTTTCCCAATGTCGGTGATGATCCTAGTCCAAATGCAATCGAGTCTTTATCAACAAGGGATTGCTGAAGGTCCCCTCCCCCGTCTGAATGCTGAAGGTCGTCTGTGATATACGTCTGCTGAAGATTGCTTCCCGATCTGAAACCTGCTCTTCGGACTCGGTGTACCCGACGTTTTCTGTCTGGTCTATTAGACCGTTTAGGACGCTCAACTAGAAGATGGATGTTGACCGGAAATATATATTCACCTGAAAAAAAAAAAAAGACATGATATATGAATAAATCGTGTAGTTCCCATTTTGTGTCAACCTGCGTTGCAACTAATAACTTGGAGTGCAGGTGAAGTAATACGATATTTTTGTCACGTAAGAAAAAACAAACAAAAAAACAACAGTGAGAGTGTAGGCCAGCTTGTGGGAATTTATGATAATAACTGAAGTTATACTGGGGAAAGAAAACTGAAAATCAAGAGACTGGCAAAGAATACACAAATAATGTCTGTCTTTCTTTGCCCGTCTTCGATTTCTACATTTTTTTTGTTTTTACGCTATTTGTGGCTTATTTAACATTATAGTAAAACATACTAATGTTTATTGTTCTCAAATAACATCGCCAATTTAAATTGCGAATTTAAATGTTTTTGTTGTGCCGAAATGTAATAAAGAATAAAACTTTAGAAAAACAAAAACTTTTAATGAGAACTAAGAAACATAATGCTGACAGGACTGACAAGCAATCCAAATTGAAGAGGTAGTTCGTGTCCTTTGTCAAATCCAATTTAATACTTACTTTTTTTTTGCAAGGAAATTAAGAAAGCGATATTGACTTGAGAGCTACTTAAACTTAATTGGTTTACGCCTAACGGCACTGCATCAATCAGTTAAATTTGGTTCTAACGTTGTGCGTGCAACACAATTCTTGGAAGAACGACATATTTCGTTGAATTCTCACTAGCAATCAGTGTTGTATTCTGCCACGTACAAGTCATAAAAGTTTCCTGGAAGCACCCACGGAAACATTAATAATAATACGTTGAAGCAATGTCTTTCACGTTTTGTAAAGTGGTGGCAATCACTTTAAAAGTTGTTTCTGAAACTAACTTTAAAAAGCTTTTAAAGATTACATTTCTTTTTTGAGCGTTTGAATTTCCCATTTTAAACTGGAACATCTTTAGAACTATTTACTGTGAAATCATTTTTTAAATTAACTTCACACCACCGTATGGACTGTTCTAGTTTTAATAGCAGTGTTTCGTTTATTCAACACTTGCTCCCTAATGAAAGTCGACGGGCAAAAATTTACCGTTTCCATTACGTTGTTTTTTACGCCTACAAAAATACAACCCAATCGTCCTTTTGAAAGGAAGTGTTGGGATGATATTGATCAAATTGGTTTAGGAGTTGGAACACAGCGGAGAGAGGACTATGTGAGCAGTGATATATTTTTAGAAAGAGTCTTCCGTTGATGTAAATATTTTTCTTGGCTTTATGGAAAACATTGCACTGCTACAGCACGCAGGTAATTATTGATGAACTGGCGACCTAATGGTGAAGGGAGATGACACGGCAGGGTTGTTTAGGTGGTGTTCCCTATATTGGCATTATCGCCTAGAACAACTAAATAGAACTTCTACCGTCTAAACAACAACCACAGCAACAACAACAAAAACAACAACAATGACAACAATAGCAACAGCAACAGCAACAAGAGCAACAGCAACATCAACAACAACAACAACAACATCAACAACAATTCAACAACAACAGCAGTAACCGCAACAACAACAATAAAAACAACAACAACAGCAACAACAGCAGCATCAGCAACAACAGCAGCAACAACAACAACAACAACAATAACAACAACATCGACAACAACAACAGCAGCATCAGCAACAACAGCAACAACAACAACAACAACAACAACAACAACAACAACAACCAACAACAACAACAACAACATTAGCAACCACCACCTCCACCATCACCTCCACCGCCTCCTCCACCACCATCTCCTCTTCCTCCTTCGTTTGGATGTTTAGATTAGAATTCTGATGTAAAAAAATGCTGTGTAATTTTATTAAACCTTGAAAGTTGTTGTGCATGTACGCGATCTTGTTTTTTACTTTTTAATGCCTTTCCAGATATCGATCGTTTGCCAGGTTGAGACGTAATTTGACTGTGTCCATTGTTGCTTCTCTTTATTTTTGTTTTTTCTGTTAATGCTGAAAACTGCATGCTATGTTGATCATTGTTTTAGTGCTGCATAAATGCTAATGTGGAGGCCTGTGGCTTTGTCAAGCTGGCCTTGTGACAGCTTTTTCCACAAGCCTCCAGTATCCTGTAGGCTGTACTTGATACAAATAAATAAACAAACAAACAAATAAGCGATTGCCACCGGTGATTCAAGAATAAGCTGCCGTTTCAGGGATATCAGTTCCTTTAAAAAAGATTTCTAAGATCTTAGACTGCTTTCGTGCTTTGTTTTGTCCTTATTAGGCCCGTGCTAAACTAGATACACTAGTGAAGAAAGGTGCAAAACGCTGGCGAGCTGGTGAATGACCTCAATAGTAACCCTGAGATGTAAGAACAATAAAGAAACGGACAGAACAACGAAGATACTTCGTTGTTTTGTCAGTTTTCTTATTGTTTCTACGTCTCAGGGTTACAAAGGGTAGGTCCACTACGCAGCGTAGTTCGCGCGAACGCGATATATTGAATCTTTCCCGCAGTATATATCTAAAAGGTATTGGCGGGCATCATATTTCACCGCTTGAGTATGTGTTTTAAATTAGTACTTTTTACCACACTAGTAGCTTCGATTACAGCTCTTCGATTCTAAAATGAAAGAATCAGTCAGCTTGCAATCACTGACGGTGTCACGTTATGCATATGTGAATGAAAATTATAATTAATAGGTTAATGCTTCATTCTAACCTATGGCATTCGGCAGAATTTTGTTGTCTCATTCGCCGAGCTGCTTCTGAAGATATCAGTGATTGCCTATTTGAGCGCTTTACGGCGAAGATGAAGCACGCGTATTCTGACATTTGAAAGAGCTTGCTGGAAGAATCGATGACAAACGTACCTGCCACGCTACGCTTCCTTCTAAATGGCTCTTCCTCATCCGCTGCCGCCTTTGGAGGACTTGGAGGTGGACGTGGCAGATTTCCCGTCATGGATACTTTTATACGACCTCCCGGCCAGATTATTCGGGAACCAGATGGAACGCAAATGGATCTTGTGCAGGTACCCACGTTTCCCGAACTAATCTAGGAAAGGGGGTCATTGCAACGAAGATTTTGTTGAACCAGTCTTTTTGACGTTGAGATCGCATGAAGCTTTCCGAGGTTGGGTGACATGATCATCATATTCATACTGAGAGCTAGGAGTCGTACACTGAGGGGTTGCCAGGATTGTTTAACATTGAAACATGACTAATATTAAAGTTAATAATATGAGAAACGCGTTTAGTGTACGTACATGAGACGAACTCAATATTCATGGCATAGGAAACAATAGCACTGCTAATATGGAAGACTCAAGCTTTCAAGCCTTCTGCCCTTACTGTTTTCTTCTAGAAGCTTGAGTCTTGAATGAGAGCATATTTGTCGTTTTGCCATTCATTACCAAGCAATAAGTTGTTTAAGGTAGTAAGCTGATAGGCGCAAAAAGCAAATGCACACTATTTTTCACGATATGTTTTTGGCGAGGATAATCAGGACATAATAAATGTTTATCTGCTTGTCATCGCATAAAAATGTTTGGTGCCTAAAGCGCTTTTTTTGCATGAAAATGCAGGTGAAGAGGAGTGTCTTAATATCATGTATCGGACATAGTTGTAATTGCACTTTTATCTAATATCAACACTTCTATGCCTAGTTCCTGTCCGCGATGAAGGCAGATTTCTTGTGTGATTTTTATATTTTTCGTAAGCACAACGTTGACCCCGCTAAATTAGCTTTTCTCATCCTCGTAAACTCGCCGATGAAAAAAAAAACATTCCGCAAATCATTGCGATTTCATGCATTTATAGGTAATATACGATGTGATCCGAAAAAAATGCGGCCCAGATGAAGACAGCCACTTTTTGCATCCACCACACTCCTCTATTCTTCATTTTGTTTTTCATTCACAAGTGAAAAAGTGGTACAGACGCTTCATGTTTGGTTCGGCTGCGGGATGGGGTGTCAGTGAATAACTGGTAACGTGAAGTAGGCCAAAGTCTTGCACTGTCCGCTTTTAGGGCGGAACATACATTTGCACCTGAAGAAATATAGAAGTCTTTGCGAGTTTTGGTAGTCTCATCGTTTGCAGAAAGTTAGATAAAATTAGATAGTCGGTTGATAAAAAAAAGGTACACAGGACA
>JAZHYW010015658.1:0-42995 GCA_037355805.1 Ixodes ricinus
TATACAGTTCAAACTTCAGGTAGTGCAATACCAGAAAACAAATTGATTGGTAGAAAAAATGCTTTTCAGAATGGGCAGTACTCATATGACCTTATTTTTTTTATGCAACAAATATGTGAAATGCTGTCACTGCCCGTTTATGCAAAACTTGTCCAGATATCTAATGAAACATGTCTGCTCAAAACTCGATATGCTCCTGCTTGTCAATAACCAAAATGTGTAATTTAAGGTGCTTGTTTATCATATATTGCTTGCTGGTCGTATCAATGTGAAACTGTGCAGGCACAAGGCTTCCAATACTATAAGATCTTAACCAAACACCTGAATTGAAAAGAGGATATCTAGGTGCATACATTATATTTCGGCTCTGCATTGAGGAAATGTTTTCTAGCAAACACCATACTGCTCGGCAGCATCCAGTCTGGTGAGTAGCCTAGTCCCTTGCATTCTTTATTTCATATGGGTTTTGATACTTTTCTGCCCTATCTGTGAAAAGCCTGCAAGGGGCCTAAAGTGCCCTGTTATTACTAATATCTAGAGTGCAAAGACAGCATATTGCTTGACTTTCAGTGGGAGCCCGCTGCTCGTATCTAGGCAACGATTTTCTTTTAACTTGGGTAATTGCTACAGAATGTTTGAGTGCATTATCGTGGCTGGTAGATTGTCCTGAAAGGATTGCTCTAGAGCTTTGCGAGCCCACCATAAACGACCCCCTTCACGCTTCTGTGACGCCAATTGCCATTCTGTCACTGTGACGGCGCTTGCAGGACTGTTTTTAAATTGACGGCACTAGTCCGTGGCATGAAAATGTTTTCATATGTTATAATAGCCGCTATTGTTCTCAACAATTACCCTGAAAGGAGGGGAGCTGGTTGACATTGATCATCTTTTAAGCGTACATAAACAGTGAGTAAAGAACAGTCGCAAGTATCTCGACTAAGACATTTGTGCCTGTTCAATTAGTCATGAGCATATGGACTAGGGACCACACATAGGGACAAGCCTCATTGTGAACATATTGTGTTCGTAAATGTTAGTAACAGTCAACAATTTTCAGTTTAAGAGCCACTGAGCAAAAATGCAAGTGGCTAAATTAATTCCACCAAGCACGCTATCGAGGTTTCGAAAATATCGTAATAACAGACCGCTCCTCGTCGCCCTGCTACTAAACTCGATTCTACGAACTTCGCTGCGAGGCCTGGAGCTCATAGATTGGCCATGTTAGGAACGACGTCGGCCGAAGTTACCTATCGCGCGGGATTACATACTTTACACGGAACCACGGTGGAGCATGCACACAACACACAACCACCCACGGTGCAACCAGAACTGCTAGAACTCTAAAACGACGCCTAAAAACAAACCGCACACGTCCTACTCATGACCGCTGCCATACTGCTGAAAGCAAACGTGCTTAAAGCGTACAGAGAGTAGAAAACGGTTGCGCAGCTGCCATAGAGGCCATCGACGCCATAGAGATCATTCTGCTGATAATGATACCGATCATGCGGCTGAACCCGAGCGGCAAAGCTGGCGAACGCAATGAAATAAAGATTTAGGCTGTGAAATCTATTTGCGTACGTGATTTATAAAATAATATTACAGGTCTTCACGTACATAATATTTTACATATTTGTTTTATTTATACTCGCGTTTATATTTTTTTTCTGAGTGGACGTCTGGCAGTCGGCTTATTAGCGGCCGTTTTGTAGCCGTAGCCAGAAGCTGTCAGAAGTACATTTTCTTTGTTCGCCTCGTTTGCCTTGCTGGGCAGGTATTTGATGGTATTGGCGCGTAAACGTAGCGGCGCTGACATCGACTCTACCAACTCTACTTGGCGGTCAAAAGCACCCAACGACGGAGGTACGTTTTCCTTTTTTTTACTACCGTTGTTGTTCGTACTCGATAATGGAACGGGTGAAGCGCCCTTTGTCAGATCTGGGCGATCGCCAAAAAAGGCGGCGAGCTATAGACATTGTTCAAAGTAAGCTCGGCGAAATGTGGGAAGAGTCTGCAGGCTCCAGCTCCGACGAGAACGCTAGTATCTCTTCAGTGGCGAGCGAACTCGAGCCAGCTGAAATTGAATCTCCACAAGTGTCTGAAGCTTCTGTAGATTACCCTGCCTTGGGTGCCCCTTTGACTGACACTGAATGCGGTGATGTTTCGGATGTGGACGAGGGAAAACAACCTGAGGAATATACCGGTCAGCCGCCGACAGAAGGTCAAGTGCCGTCTACTTTGAGCAGCAAGTTGGCAGACTGGGCGCTCCGCACGAGCATACCTTCATCGCACTTGACGGGCCTGTTGAAGCTGCTGCAACCCTACCACCACGAGCTCCCAGCCGATGCCAGGACACTTTTGAAAACCCTACGAACCTCTGACGTTGCACAAATGGGTAGTGGCTCGTATCATTATTTCGGACTAGCTTCAGGCCTGGCCGCCGAAGTTGCGTCTGCCTGCCTTCCTGGGGAATGCTGCACTCTTTCACTTTCTGTAAATGTGGACGGACTACCAATATCTCGAAGTTCGCGTAAACAGTTCTGGCCAATTCTGGTTTCAGTTAAAGAAAGCGGTGGGCAGACCCCTTTTCTTGTTGCCCTCTATGAAGGGAATGCGAAGCCCGAGGACGTGAGTATATTCATGAAGGATTTTGTTGAAGAAATGACGATGTTGTTGGCAAATGGCATCTGTTTGAGGGGTAAAATATATGATGTAAGGCTTCGTGCCTTTATCTGCGATGCCCCAGCTAGAGCATATCTGAAGGGCATCAAGGGGCACACAGCATACTTTGGCTGTGAGAAGTGCACTGTGAAGGGGAAGCATGATGGCAAGAAAGTGATCTTTGCAGATGTCAGTGCACCACTGCGCACTGATAATGATTTCAGGGATCAGGTGAATGCCAGCCATCATCACGATGTTTCACCACTTTTAGCGCTAGGTGCAGGTCTTGTGAGTATCTTTCCACTCGACTATATGCATCTTGTGTGCCTTGGAGTAATGAAAAAACTGCTTCTTCAGTACTGGACTTCATCAACACCATCTTTATCCAAGCTGCCCGTTAGGGCCCGACTTGAAATATCAGAAAAGTTGACAGCTTTCCGAGCACAGACACCTTCAGAGTTCAGCCGCAAGCCACGTTCACTTAATGAGCGAGAGCACTGGAAAGCTGTCGAATTGAGAAACTTTTTACTTTACTTTGGACCACCATTGCTCGGAAAATATTTGGAAAAGAGGTTCTATGCCCATTTCATAAAGCTGAGCTGTGCCATAACCATCCTGGCAAGCCCGAAGTTTGCACTTACACACTGCGATCTTGCAGAGTCTCTGTTGAGAGAGTTTGTTTCAGAGGCTGGCACCCTTTATGGGAATGGCATCTATGTGTACAACGTACACTCGTTGATCCACCTGGCACAGGATGTCCGACAGTTTGGCCCTCTAGATACATTTTCAGCTTTTCCCTTTGAGAACTACCTCGGAAAGTTGAAGAAGTTGGTAAGGGGACCTGCCTTGGCTCTACAGCAGGTGATCAAGCGGCATTCAGAGCTAGCCTCTACATCGTTACCAAGCTCAAAAGGGCAACAGTCACCTCTGCTAAATGAGCACCATGATGGACCCGAGCCGCCAAACTTCCAGGGAAGCCAGTACTGTGAATTTATTCTTCATGGCACACATCTTTCTGTCAAGCTTGCTGACAACTGTGTTCAGGTGAAGGACGGAAATGTGGTTATCATACGGAACTTTTTAAAAGAAAAAGAGAAAATCAGCATTTGTGGCCAGTTCTTCAAGGTGCTTGATAACCTCTATGTCAGCGGAGTGCCCTCATCTCAGCTTGGCATCTTCAAGGCCTCACAACTTTCGTCGGAGTACTCGTTGTGGAGTGTAAAAGACGTCAAGTGCAAATGTGTATGTTTGGCATATGAACAAGGCTCATATGCTATTTTTGCGCTTGCCCACCTGCATGCTTGAATGTAGCTGTTTGGTGTGTGTTCTGATTGTCACCATTTGTGCAAATGACATGAAGACCGATGACATCCTATCCTTTTCAGAAAATGTATTATGTCGTCCAGTTTACAAACGACGGGGACATTGCCGTTGTTCCTAGAAGTTGGTGGACGAACGATGCAACTGCTTGGCCGCCTTATAAAGGACACAGATTAACAAGGGCCATCAAGGACTGCGAGCAGCCCTCTGTGGATTGGGTTTCTTACCCATGTAGAGTGATGGCGTCGTCTTGTGAGTTCAATGATGGCGACATTCATATAATTTCTGCCGAGTTCTTGTACTAGCCACATAAAATGTTGGTTTCTGTAGGGCTGAACTTGTGTATTGGTCATCTTCTCTTTATTATGTTTGGTATTTTTGTAGTTGCATTTCGAGTGTGTGAATGTTTTGCATTTTATCTCTGAAATAGCTTTGAGAAATCTTGATGAATTGATTCTTTTTGTGAGTTTTACAAGATGTAAAGCTTTGCTCGTTTTCTATTTTCTGAATTTCTTGTCAGGCTGTTAATGATATGGCATATGCTTCCAGAAGTTTTCCATGCATATATAAATCATAGGTGGCCCATGTGCTGTGGTTTGTAATTAAAAAGTTACTTTATTAGCAGAATCTCAATTACGATTTGTGATTACCAAGAAAGCTATATCCAACCAAAATAATATTTTTTTGGGAACGGTATAGCTGACCAAAATGATACTTTATTCACCTGAAAAGTGAAGCATACCTTTCAAATTCACAAAATTACAGCTTGGCTTTGCTGACTTGTGGCAATTATATGAATAGAAAAGGAAAGAGTTTGAACACTGAAACATCACACATGACAGCACAAAGATTGTGCTGTCTTGTGATGTTTTAGTGTTGAACTCTTTCCTTTTCTATTCGACTTGACCAACGCGCTCTTTCCAAGGCAATTATATGTTGGAAAGCCCGTAATGATCGTGCAGATATAGGCAGGGGTTAGGAAAGGAAATTTTGGGGTTTAATGTCACAAAGCAGCACAGGCCATGAGCGACGCCCTAAGCTCCCCTTGGGGAATGGACCAACCCAAGGTTCGAACCCTCGACCTTGCGCTCCGGAGACCGGAACGGTACCTCAGCACCACGGAGGGAGGTGGTCACAGGCAGGGGTTAGAGCAGGCTGGTATATAAATGTCAAAGCTAACATACCAGAACCTTTAGAATAGCTGCCAGCATTTCATTAAAAGGCTTGGAAGATATTTCATTGGGAGACTCTGAACAGTCTTAAGTCTTAGCTCAACATCAGCTGCCACACTGAAGCCTTAAGGGGGCCTTCTAAGATAATGCTTTTCCACAATTTGAAAGCATCTCCATCTTGCTCTGACAGAAATGGGTGATAAAAAGGTTTCATGATCGGGATTATCAACTAAGATCAGTACTACTTAATTTTTTTCTTACATTAGCAAATAGTTCTCGAGAACTCTAGAAAGTTGATCTGGTCATAGATTATTGTAGAGTGAAGTCTTGAGTTTTCTTTTTCAGCAACATATGAGGGTGCAAAATACAAGGAGAAAAAAGCTGAGGACACGTCAGATTTAGCAACAGAAGATGAGACCTCTCTGAAAAGAAAGAGGAAGCCATCTCAACATATCCTTTCATCATCTGAAGATGAGGAAACATGTGAAGCATTGGCACCAGATAATGTAACACGCTCACAGCACCCGACAGAAAAGTCTGTCACTGCATTTATCCCACCTCCTGCTCCTCCAAAAGTATCCACACTGTGTAACCGCCAGAGCCGTCGGTCAACCACTGTACACAGCCCATCGTCTAAACGTACACGCACAGGTGAGACCACGCTGCGATGCACAATGACATATGTTGTATCTTCTAGTTCCTCTCAGCCTTGGTTTATACGCATGTCTACAATAGAAAGTCATTCGCTCCTAACAAATAAGTGATGTTTAACATTTACAATGGAGCTTTTCAGGAGCTGTAGCCATTGCCTTCTTATATTGGCATGTAATCTTGTGCTCCTCTACTTTTTTTCAGTCGCTACTGTTCGCATTTCGGTTTGTGTGGGGCTCAATAAACAAGTTATTTCCTAAATTTTTAGCATTCGAGAAGCAGATCCTGCGAGTGTTGGGGACAATTACTGTCCAGCTGGAAAACCAGGCCAAGATCTTGAGGAAGCTTGAAACACAACGGGGACCAGAGCACAAGGGACCAGCGGTTAATCCAGAGATGCTGGAATTACTGCCATTGTCATCGAGCGAGGATGTTGTGCATCTCGAGAGGTGTCTGGCCATAGAAGGAAACATTGGAGCTCTGGTACGTGAATGCATATAGTTTCGTTCACATTCCAAAGTTGTGGCCTGTCGAAGTTTTCTTGTCATGTGCAAGTACCAAGAGCCTCGTTGACCAAGCTAATATGCAAATGCAGTACTGTATTTATATCACAGCGTTGTGTAGATTACCATACCATTGTCGTTGATCCCCTACCAGTAAGGAACTGGTTTGTCCTGGGTAGGGTGTCATGTTCATTAAACATTGCTCTGTCGCACTGTGCAATTACGTAGAAGAAACCTAGCTGAACTCCTGACCTTCAAATATTAGCACAAGGCTGTGATGTGGTGTTTGCCACTTAAAGAACTTCAGAAGAAAACGGGAGCGTGTCAAAAATGATGGGATATTTCAAGGAGCACACTAGGAGACGAGGGATGAGCATGCATACAAATCTTCATCTGCCAACAAATGTTGAATGTGCTCCCCTTTCGGTTGAATTTGTGCTCCTTTTCATGATTTGATAATTGGCTTCTCAGTTTTCTTGGGAGTCAGCCGCAAGGGGGCCTCAAGAAATGTTTGCTGGCTGATGAAAAGTTGTGTATGTATGTGTTTGTGCATCATCTCCTGTTTTTTTTTCTTTAAAGTATTCCTTTAACGATATCAACTGTGCTCTGGTGCCTCTTAGTGAATCTGGAAATATGTGGGTATTCTATACAAAGGCTGTTTGGTGTGAATCTTGCAATGCAAAGCAATATTGCACTAATAGTGTGTACTGCTATAAAACTGATTTCTGCATTGTCCGCAATGGCTGATGGAATGGGAAATCTATTCTAATTATTCTTTCAGGCGGCACACCTTTCGCTCCTTGGAGGCTCATCGCTGCAAGACGTTGTGCGCACTATCATGAAGCGGTGCATGTTGGATACGCTTGCTGAAAAGTACTGTATGACGGGAAGAAAGGGGAAATTACCTATGCTGCATCTCAAACTTTTTACTGTTGTGAGAGGTATTGTCATTTCACTAAAATACTTGATATTCAAATTTTAACATTTTTAGTTTCTCCTGTGACTATATCTGGAGTTAACACTGCTATATCTGGAGTTAACACTGACAATCACATTGGCCCTGGCATAGCCAACGTGATTGTCATGTTTTTCCTGGGTGTTCTATTCCATCCCCCTTGGATAGAAATAGGAAGCTTTAACATACCTTGTGTCATGCGACTGCAGGGGTCGCTCCAACCCTCGCTACGGAACTACACGGGTACTGATAACATGCACATGCGCAGTTGACACCCAAAAGCCGTGGTGGGCTCTGCGGTCACATGGTATGCGGTATGCTAAAACTTACACAAGAAAGCAGGCACGCAGGTGTGCGAACGAGCAAGTGACCATCATGCAGTCAGTTGTGAGTGCAGCAGCGAAAATTAAGGATGCATTCATTGCGCGGGGGAAAAAAGTAAGAAATTTGACTGACCGAGAAGGGGGTGCGTATGTTTATTATGCGAGTAAACATGGTATCTTGAGAGGAAGAAAAGATGTTAGTCATTTGCAGAACTAAGAGTTTGTGTTTAACAGATTGTTTTTCAGGGTCAAACCACCTATGAAACAAATGTGTTGTTTACTTGGGGTATAAGTGCTGGTGATGGCTGTGGTAACAGCAAGTCTTGTTAAATTACATTTCTTTTTTGATGTTTACAGAGGCAGTTCGCAAGTGCTTTGAAGTAAAAAAAGGAATGGCGAGGAGGCCCACTTGGTTCAAGACAGTGCAATTATGAAGGCCACTGCTGACTGGCTCAGATATGCACCAGCCCGTGTAAAAAAGAATGTGAGCTTTAGATATTTTCTGTTGCTGCATGTTTACTATATTTAGTTCCTATTTTGTTATCGCTTTCCCTCTCTTTCATATATCGGTGTTTACATATTTTTAAAGCAGGGATTGTCACAGGCCCAAGAGTTCCTTACTGCAGCCGAGGTTTGTAATAACCAATTTTGTTTGTTGCTGGTAGAAGAAATCTGAGGAATAGTGAAATAAACTTTTTGCACTGCATAGGAACAGGGCCCATTTATAGTTGTGCACCAATTGGTTGCATGCTAGCTCTTTAACCAGCATTTCACCATCTAATATTGCCATGAAATTTGAGGGGCTAAGAGCACCCAATAGTGATTGTATTCCAAACCTTTAGGCACTGCTATCTTGCCCACTTCTGCCACCTGATTATATGGCTATCAAATATGAAGTGATGAAAACAGTAAAGTTGGCTGTACCCAGAGTCAGTTAGAGGCTAGTGAAAAGGAGACATTTAGATTAGTCAACTGCAGGCCTCAAAGTGACAACCTACTGGTCGCTGCCATGCATGACATAAGTACAAAAGCTGGCGGCGCCCTCTAGGGAGTAGCTTTTGGATTTCTGGTTGAACGATCTGAGCATCTCCACTGTGCTAGCCTCAAACCTAGAAGTTGCTTTCGGGTTGAACTATCTTTTGCACACAAAGTCCCTCAACCAGAAGGTAGAAGTGGGCAAGCTGCCAGGACTCTGAGGCCTTTGTGCTTCAGGCAAAGTGCTTTAAGTCACTCTGCCTTGTTGAATGTTGCACAACTATGATCTGCTTTGCTTCTCTAGACTACTGCAGTTAAACCTCAGCTTTTAAGTTTTATAACATTCATGAAAAAAATTTCATAAATTGATCAACCTTTGCCTCTATCATGGGATGTACACTTTTACTGCCAACATCCACTGAAAATAGTGCTTAGGGGGCACTACCCAACAACCTACATTTTTTAACAGCCTGAGCAATTTTATGGAAACTTGCAGGGAGTAATTATGTTACTCCCAGGACCATCTGTGTCACTTAGGAAACCTATCATTTTGTAATAGATGGGAATTCTCCCTTTCTTATATCTTCGATGGAATTACGAATGCCCATGGCAGGGGGCTACGGAGTTGTGTTTACACTTCCCAGCTTTTTGTGGCAAGAACCGTGCACAAGTGCAAGTGACGCTTTCATTGTTTTTGCTGGTCATTGACAATTATGATCTTTTGCTGTCAGCGAGGGTCAATATGGAAAAATTAAACTTGTGGCCCCCTTCATCAAATTTCGCACAACAAATATACCGAAGGCATTTGTACTGCTTTATATAAAAACGATGGTATTCCAAGGATGAAATTTACTCCGAAAACTGGAGTGGGGAAAAACGTGAAACATGCTGAGAGTGTATAGGCCCCTGCCTTTTCTTTAGTACTGGTGCACCAAAAATAACATAACAAAGTAACTACTAACTGGACATGAATGAAACTTTTTGCAAGTTTTTTTTTACTTTTTTAGATTGCTGACAGCCCATTATTAGATGTAGCCATGCAAGACTGACCTCTTGACCTTGACAAAACTGATTTCGTTACTGTGAGACTAGAAATACAACTTACCATGTAGGCAAGAAGTTGTGAAGGCTGCAACTCTTCCATTATATCAAGCCTTTCATTACATAGAAGCTAGGTACATCAAGCTTTTTGTTCATAAAAGTTTTATGTGTGTCAAGGTTTAACTATCTTTTCTTTGAGATTACCAGTGGAGTTCTAAATGTTTGCAGCATCACTATAAACATGAAATGAAGTTGCTTAGCTTTCACACCTATTGTGTAACAGTTCAAATGATTGGTTTAGAATTGTCTACTATTAATGTTGACCTTGTCCTGAGCACGTGAGGTCAACCTCACGGGACAGGGGCCAGAGGGCTATGATTAAAGTCCTTCCTTTTCCTTGGTCTTTTTTTTTCCCCTCAGGAACATGCTGGCAAGGGTGCTCCTGCTCAAGAGTAGGAAGAGGTATGCATATACAGTTGACTCTTGTCAAAGCCTAAACATTGTGAACCATATTTTTGTCCATGGCGTGTAAATCTTAATTGCCCCTATTCCCAGCACGCTGGAAAATGATTGTTCTTTTCTCGCAGGTTTGTCAGGCCCTATCCCACTTCAAACTAATGGGTGTTTTGCATCTTCTGCTTATACAGCAGAGATTGTAACATACTTTTGTTTTACATCCGTTTTCAGATGCGTCTATCAGATCACAACCTATGGTGACATCAATGGAAGATGACTGGCCTTGTACCTCTCTTTGAAGAGTCCAGCAAATATTGCATTGTTTGTTGCAGCTAGTCATTTACTAGTTAAATATTTTAATGGCCAGGAAGATTTTACTGGAAAGTTGACTGCCTTTGTACCCCTCTTTGAAGAGACCAGCAATTAGGTATTGCACTGTTCATTGCAGCTAGTCATTTATTAGTTAAATATTTTTAATGGCCAGGAAGATTTTACTGGAAAGTTGACTGCCTTTGTACCCCTCTTTGAAGAGACCAGCAATTAGGTATTGCACTGCTCGTTGCAGCTAGTCATTTATTAGTTAAATATTTTTAATGGCCAGGAAGATTTTACTGGAAAGTTGACTGCCTTTGTACCCCTCTTTGAAGAGACCAGCAATTAGGTATTGCACTGTTCGTTGCAGCTAGTCATTTATTAGTTAAATATTTTTAATGGTCAGGAAGATTTTACTGGAAAGTTGACTGCCTTTGTACCCCTCTTTGAAGAGACCAGCAATTAGGTATTGCACTGTTTGTTGCAGCTAGTCATTTATTAGTTAAATATTTTTAATGACCAGGAAGATTTTACTGGAAAGTTAACATGTGTAGCGTGGAACTTGTTTGAAAATAAATTTTATTACATTAGCTCTTTGGATGAATTTGTACGCCTGTTTTTTTCCAGAGCACTCGTCAAACCAGTCGCCGCAATCCACTGAGAGTTTAGCGACTGGGGGGCTAAAAGATTTTCTGTATAAAGATTCAGTTTGCACTGCTAAATAGAGCATTACCGTGTAATCAAAAATTTCGGTTGCACATCCGAAATTTTTGGGAGAGGTAATCTCTGCACGACCAAGTAGAAGACGACGAAAATGGTGACACCTCATGGGCCGCACAGAAGAGCTTCGCTCACAAGTGGCTGGCTGTGATAGATTGACTGGAGTAGGTTCCGCCCAGCATTGACGCTAAAAGAAGAGGCTTCATGTTTCATCGTGTTTTGACGTTAGTGGAATGTGATTGAGCAATATTATGTGTATACTAAACCTTCATGTTAGTTAAAGGAGCATTAAAAAGGATTTCGATTCTTATTTCTGTGGCGCTGACTTCTATATGCCATTGCCGTCCCAAAATCAGTGTCGTGAGCTTATTTTGAAATCTGGGATGGCAACGGCACATAGAAAGAGTTAGCGCTACAAAAATAGGAACTCGAAATCCTTTTTGATGCACCCTTACCTAACATGAAGGGTTGATGTACACATAATATTGCTCAATCACATTACACTAACGTCAGATGCACAACATTTTGCAAATGTTTGCAAAAACATACCAGCAATGTTTACTGATGATGTTCCAGCAATGTAGACCTCGCGGACATTAGCCACATTCCACAAACGTTAGCGGACTACATTCCAGTAACGTTGCAGCAACATACTGTGCTAAACGTTTTGCAAATGTTTCCTATAACATCACAGCAATGTTTACCGATAATGTTCCAGCGATGTAGACCTCGCGGACATTAGCCACATTCCACAAACGTTAGCGGACTACATTCCAGTAACGTTTCAACAACATTCGGTGCTACTAGGGGATAGGGGCACTTCTCAGTACGTCTTCGCTACCACATGTGCTCACAAACCGCGGAACTTCTCGTGTCCCGTTAAACCAATCCAATACCAGCGCCATGTTGAACGTGCGTTGTACCCAGTTTCATCGATCAAAAAAAAAAAAAAAGCAAACCGACACCGCTGCAACACATCGACGTTGCGCCGTGGCCAGAACTCCTATCAGCTCTAACCAAAACGACCTACGGATGCAGCAACACTGGTACGGAGTTTTCATATGGCGGCGGTGGCGGCCAGCTCGGAGCCCTAAATTCTGGAAGTTGCATGAAAACGGTACCTCCCACCCCCCCCCAAAAAAATAGACGAGATCCCTTATTCCAACCAGGAAATCACTGATCGCATAACGGAAGTATATTACATGGTATATCTTAGTTTCAAAACAATCTTCTTACAGGACCATTTTTGCTTACCGTGGACTTGGGACCATTAGTTCCGAAACCATTTGTTCACGAGCATTTGTTCCAGGACTATTAGTTCTGGGACCATTTGTTCCTACACCCCGCATCCCCACCTCCCACGCACCCAAAAAGCCCAACTAAAAAGGGAAGGAAACCCCCAAGAACACTTCTTTCCACAAATGTCCATTCCAAACAGTTTCTATTTTCAGATTCATTTATTATTCCCCTCAGGGCCCAAAGGCATTACAGAGGTGAGTGGGCCGTTAACACATAAAAGTAACATACCTGCTGAGGTAGACAAAGAAAGAACAACGCCATGCAACATTTATGTTAAAAAGTTGGTATTAGCATTTTTTAAAACCAACAGTGTTAGTTATTGAGACTATATGTGCGGGAAGGCGATTCCAACAATTGGAGGTCTGGGGTAGAAAAGAGGCATTAAAAGTGGTAAGGTGCTGCAACGGGGAATCCTACCCTTAGGTCATGGTCTACACGTGATGATATGTGCGATGGTTCTCAAAACAATGCTTGACGGAGAGCGGGGGTTAGCAGTAATGAATCTTGTGGAATAAACATAGTTCGAGATATTTTTCGTTCGGAAGAGAGATCATGGCAAGGAGAGGGACGATTTCATGGAAGTTACACTGGCTGTGTGATGATAGTTCGAAAGTACGAAACGGGCAGATGATTATGAATAGATTCGACAACTGATGCAAGGGTGATACCAGTGGTTCCAAATAGAAGCTGAATATTCAAGTTTGTGGACGAACTAGGGTTTTATAGCGGAGAAGTTTTAACGAAAGGGGAGCAAGGCGAAAAGTTACGTTTGAGATAGCCGAAAAGTCGATTTGCGTTGTTAGTGACATATTGGACGTGGATATTCCAGAGAGGTCGTTGGTTCTGTGAATGCCAAGATATTTATAGGAGGACACGGAAACTAGAGTAGAATGTCGAAGTTAGCAGGACAATGACGGCCCCTGCAACAACTTCCTCCTTTTTTTTATCTTTGAACCCTCTCACCCCATTCGAAACGAAGAAAACAGCTTTTCTTCCCAGAAACTTGTAGACACTTCAAGGATAGCACTTTTCAAAGCCTAAGAAACCGCCGAAGTTCGTGGTCCAAACCAAACGAAGGCTTATCAACAGAGCTTGTATGACTTAGTATTGTGAGCGATTCTTTTATCAAACGCTTGTGGTCATCTTTTTCCCTTTCTTCCACTGATGTAAAATACCACAACGGTATACAATTCTTACATTCGTACAGATGCTTCGAAACTTCAGAGCACCGGTCCTTTTTCTTTATACAGCGCTTATGTTCCGTCAACTTTTCATTTATACAACGCTTAGTTTGTCCGATATAACAAAGGCCAGCCCAAAAGGTTATCTTATAATTGTCACCTGACACAAAATTCACATATTTTTCATTGTGATTTTTCGCACAACCTGAAATAGTCGACAGAAAGGGGGCCAAAGGGTTCAATCCATAATCCGTGCTAAAGGCTGTGACGACATTGAACTTGGAGGCTAACGCATTGACACTGTGAGACAATCTATGAAAATACGGAAGCACAACCCGCTTTCAAGGTCTAGTACATTTTTGAACTTACTTTTTGGAGATAGCAGATACGCCATTTGTCTTAAAATGAGCTGCTGAGGATAACACGCAACGCCGAAACGTTCGGTCAGACAACGAAGAGATTAGCCAATCAAATGCGAGCAAGATGTTTGTACTGATGCTTCGGGTACGATTGTATCGGGCGTAGAACGATTGCCCCGCGTGCAGAATCCCCGTCGCAAAAATTCCGCGTCATTATCCTTACATTTCGATAACCCCGCGTTCAATTACCCCGTTCCGTATTCCCCAAGTGCCAAAAGCCCCGGCCTCACTGCCCCCGTTCCACCCATTTCGCGCTTCAACCAGCATTGTCCTATGTATTTACCTAAGCCGTTGAGGGTCTACAAAAGCTCTTTTTAGTGAAAGAAACAACGAAATAAGGTTAACACGAACCGCAGAAAAGCTTAGAATGACGTACTACAAGTGGCCAATAGACCATTTGCTGTCTTACCCAAGCATCAAGGAGAATGCAGGGATTGGTGTTCCACGCGCCACACGCGCACGCCTTTCCTGTATAAAAGATTCGAAGTAAATAACCAAACGAAAGCATTGACGAACGCGCGTGCAAGATGCCATTTGTTTTAGGTATTTGCTTTAGAAAATTTACTACTGCTGAGGCCAGCACGTGCGGTGCGTGGAACACCAATCCCTGCATTCTCCTTGATGCTTGGGTAAGACAGCAAATGGTCTATTGCATAAATATGCATAACCAGCGACGCACCCAGCTGTCATTGAGCTATACTCGGACGTAGAATAATAGACTTTATCTACCTGAATGGATACAAATATTTTTAGGACGACGTAAGAATGGAAGTGGTGTTTTGTGCTGTATATGTGATACGTATGGCGCCATGAGCCGCGGGTTAACAGTTTTGACAAAACCATCGGAACTGTGAATCCGCGTGTCCTTCAGAGTCAACGAAAGCTTTGCTTCAATGCTTGTTCCTAAAAACTGTAACTTTAAATGTTTTGCCAGTGATTGATGTTTTCTGTTTGTTCTCACTTGAAACGTAACCAGACGTGGATGTGTATAGCGTACGCCTGAAGAACGGGAAGCTTTATCCAATTATTTCTTACTTGAGTCCCGGGTACGGCATAATTGTTACACAAGCTCGCGTGCACACTTACTGTCTCTTAGTTAAGAGCAGAATGCTCCGCCCTCGAGCTGAGGACCCGGCCACCTGACACGGGGGATTCGCGTCGTGAGGCTTCTGAAACTGGGGCTTTTGAATGCGGGGCAAAAATGCAGGGCGTTGGCCGGGAGGCATATGACATGGGGCTTTTGACATCGGGTGCTTTCGTGTACTACCCAGTTGTATCATCCGCATTCTCTGTACTTAAGAGTATTATCAACCCATGCAACATTCAGTTTTCCAAAACCGAAAGAACGCATTCTTGCGAACGGTTCTAAGTTTTGTATAAACATAAAACCGTGCACGATGGATATCGTGTCTGCCATTCACAATGTGGCTAGCGTCGTCGCTGACCCGGCGGGAAAAACTGCACTGATGGCGTCTTCTCTGAAAACTATGTCTGGTTTGGTAGACGATTCATACAAATGCGACCGTAGACATTTTAGTAAAATTGTATCAGTCAAAAAAGAGTTAGAGTGAGAAGCCTCAGTCTTAGAAACCGGCAAGACAAGCGTGTTTTCGGTGTTACCTTATTCCATGTCAGGGTTGTTTAAGCCGTTTGAAGGTAGTTTGAGACAGTCAAAAAAGGAAATTGTGAAGATCTTTAAAGGGATATTACAACGAAATTTCGGCGCTCATTTTTGGTCTATACGTGTTCAAAGGAGCAGTATCACATCGAACATACCAATATCTTGTTAAAAAAGTCTCGAAAAGGAATTTTAAAACGAATTAAACGATTAGCAAGAGCACCTGGTGGATATCGCTAAGGCCCGTTCACACTCTTGCGACCGAGTTCGACCGAGAGAGACCAGACCGGTTTTAATCCTTTTGCGACTTCTTAGGACCGGATGCGCTGCCGTCGGAGCTGGTCCCAAGAGATCGCAAGAGGCTTAAAAACCGGTTTAGTCTCTCGGCAGACTCGGTCGCAAATGTGAACAGACCTTAACGCCTCGTTTGTAATGCCCGTCTAGGAACCTTGACAGCTAGTGACGGTAAGTGTCTCGCCTCCGGCCACGACGAAAAAGAGGGGAAGGAGGAACTCTCCTCTTCCCGAGAATGCCTTTTGTGTGTCGCAGAAGTCGCTATTGTCCCCCTACAAGATTATAGAAGATTAACCCGTCACTCAAAATTCGTACAAAAGCAGCCGCTCGGGTGGCTGGAACGACTAGGCCATCCTCTCGACGTCAGCCTCGCCGTAGGTTTGCTCGTCCCGAGACGACCTACATCACGATTGCGTTGGATGTCACCGTGGTCTCCGCTGGGCCTTCTCCGAGCGCTTGCCAGAGTGGGCCGTTTAGAACGAAAAATACAGCCACCAGGCTCAAAATACAAACGTGCGATTGTCATTTACGGATATTGTGGATCATATTCAACCTATTTTTGAACACGACTGGAAAATTTCAAATTTCGTTGAAGTATCCTTTAAGGACGCCAATCTAACTGCATTATCCACCAGAATCGTTACCATTTCTAAGGACAGGTTTGGCATAAAGTATTTCCTTAAAGATCATAAGGTGGATTTCCTCTCGCAGTGGTCATTAATGAGAATGGCACGTGGCAAGATAATTGTGTCATCATTTCTTCAGCAGACTCTTACTATTTTGGATACAAAATCCCCGTTGTCGTTGCGGTTTTATGAGGATTTAGTGTCTGACTTAAAACCGTTCCATGCGAGTGCAGGGTCTTTTCACTAGACATAAAATATATTAATTATTCTCTTGGACCGAAGACCTTATTGGCTCGGGTGAACAGCTGTTTGGAGGAACAAATGATCAGTTTTCAGTCGCAATCAGGAATTTTGCTTCAGGGCGTTCTTAAGATCTTAGAGGTGTACTTAGGGTCCACAGTGGTGCCGCATAATTTTCGGGAGTATATGCAACAACGAGGAGTGCGTATTGGTTCAACGGTAGCCCCAGCTCTTTCGGATATTTATCTAAGGAGTCTCAATTTATGTCTTCTTGAGTCTTTTAATAATCGGTCACCTAATGAAATACTGGTGAGGATATACGTCAGTGGCATTTCGGCTTGCTCTACATATACGTCCCTAGCGGAGGCTATGCTTAAGGTAGTGGTCGAAGGAGCCCCTAGTTACTACTGTTAAGAAGTACGGGAAGACTGTAGCGAAACCTCTTTTTTCCTTCAGTAGCTGGCACTCGAAACATGCGAAATTGGGGATGATTAGGAATATTGCAAAAGCATCTGTACAGAAGTCTTTCTCGCATTCGATTGGCTCATCTCTTCGTTGTCTGGCCAATCGTTTCGGCGTTGCGGGTTATCCTCAGGAGTGTGGAAAGTTGGCACGGTAGCGTTGCGATCGAAAAGGTTTGATTCGCCTGGATTTCCGTCGTGACGTCGTTGTTGTCGTTCGCCGTTGTGACGTTGCATCGCGTCGAGGACGACGTCGTTACGCGACGTCGAGGTCGTGACATTGCGTCGCGTCAAGGGCGACGCCGTTATGCGACATCAAGACACCGTTGTCACGCGGTCGTGACATCGCCCCGTGTCAAGGACGACGTCGACGTGGCCGCCGACGTTGACGTCGACGTCCCATGCAACGTCAACGTCGCTATGACGTCTCGTTATTGTCGTCCTGACGTCATGTAACGTGGTCCTGACGTCGTGTGTCGTCGTCGTCAACGTCAATGCGACGTCTCATCGACGAAGCCTTGACATCGTGCAACGTCGCAGCCTTCGCCGACATCAACGTCGACGCGCCGTCACAACGAAGTCTGGACGTCGTGTAACGTCGTCGTTGTCGACGATGACGTCGACGTCATGATGTTGTCGGGACGTCGTCGCGACGTCGAGTTGCGACATGTCGGCAGTGACGTCGACGACCTAACGCCAGGCGTCTTCATGACGTCGCGTTGACGACAAGGACGCCGTCGTCTTGACGTCGCGTGACGTCGTCAACATCAGCGGTGACATCGACGTCGTTGTCAACGTGATATCGACGTCAGAACGCAGTATTGATGTCGTGACGACGCGTTGACGTGTCGTGATGTCGCATGGCGTTGTGACGAAACGTCAGGTCGTGGTGACGTTATGGATTGACGTGACGCCCGACGTCTTTACCCGTTTTCACCTCAAGAACCGTAGTATAAAAAAAGTCCGCATCCTCGCGGAGCATTAGTAATTTCCCCCTTTAGATGGAGAATATCAAGTTATATGTAGGTGGATTTTAGAGCATATATTTGTTATCTCATCAAGACACACGTTCCAAACGCCAAGCATCCCTTTTTCCTCCGAGAGCCGAATGTCGTAGAACTACTTCGCGCCGCGTACAATCAATGCGCCAAAACTTGGATTTTTCTTGAGGTAAAAACATTTATAGGTTGTATAAAAATTATAGCCAGGGGCTCTATTGTTCCTATGACTTTGACCTGTGTGCCAGTCGAGCGTGCCGTTCGGAAGGCAACGCTTTTTTCAGAAAAAAAAACGGTCGATAAAATACATTGTGTTAAAATTATCTGCGCGTTCGGTCAAGAGGTTATATTGCAGCGCTCGTTTACTCCTTGTTTATGCAAAACCAAGCCACTTGCGGAGATCACAAATAGCACTCCGGTGGCCTCACTCATCCTAATTCTAGTTCACTCTAACCGTGCTCCGGAAATACGTGAAATCTCCAGAGAGGTGACGTTTTATCAAAAATATTTGGGCGGACTTAGCCATGCCGATTATGTCCGGCATTGTCCCGCCCATGAAAAATCTCCACTTTTAAGCCGGCAACCCAAGCCCCGTTGTCCCCATGCACCCACGGAAATAGAGTCCCATACAATTTAGTTGAACAAAATTTCGTCGACAACGTTCGCTTTTTTTTTTTGTGTTATTTGTAGAAAAAGAAATGTAAATATCGCTAAATGCCTTAAAAGAAATGTCAGGGCAAAAATATAAGCCCACACTGTGGATCAAACTCGCGTCCGCTTGCGTATGGGGCAGACATCTTACCACTATGCTACGCCTACCGCTTCGGACACTCGTTGCAACCGCTGCTTATGCTGACGGCGGCAGCGTCTCTCTCCACGAGCCAGCCAAAGCGGCGTGAGCGCCCTTACTAGGGTGTGTATCGCCTGCGCGTTCACAATATGACACCAGTGTGAGAAACTCATGACGTCATCGTTCAATTTTGCTCAGAGAAGTTGAAACAAACAAAACGTGAGGATGACGTAGACAGCATAGGACGGCATTTCGGAACCCACTCACTCACCATCACATCACTAATTACATCAACATCTAAAAGTCACAGCCTTTCACATCACAAAGTACATCGACGTCCAAAAGTCACAGCGTTTCACATCACAGAGTACACCGACGTCCAAAAGTCACGGCCGTTCACATCACAAAGTACACCGAAGTCCAAAAGTCACGGCCGTTCACATCACCGAGTACACCGACGTCCAAAAATCACGACCATTCACATCACGGAGTACAACCGGACAACAAACTCATCCCCATCACGTTACCGCAGTCTCTGAACTCAAAAAGTCATTCACCGTCACTTCACGAATCCGTCAAGTTCACGAAGTACTTCACCGTCACATCACGAATGCGACAGAGTTCATGAAGCATTCCCCATCACATCACCGCCAACTCTGAATTCACGAAGTCGCTCACCGTCCCATCACGAGCTCATCGAGTTCAGCAAGTCCTTCCCCTCACGTCCGTGAACTGATCCCGTTCATGAAGTCGTTCGCCTTCACGTTGTTTGAGTGAGTGAGCGAGCTCACGAGTGAATTCGCCGAGCCCATCTCGACTTCACAGCCCTTCACCGAGTCACCGCTAACGGCCGTCGCACTGCTCCAAGTTCACCGAGTTCACGGCCTTCACAGCCCTTCACCGAGTCACCGCTAACGGCGCCACTGTCTCCGGCTCTCAGCCATCCTCCAAGTTCTCTTGCAGCGGCGCTGGCGGCTCCAGGGGCGATGCGTGTGTCAGTGTGTGTGCGTGCGTGTGTGTGGGTGCGTTCGTGTGTGTGTGGGTGGGGGGGGGGGGGTTGGCTGGGCTACGTACCCGGCTCTAGTCATTTTGTTTGTTTAGCTTGTTCCCTCTGGCTTTTCGTTTTATTGTCCCGTTTTTTGTTGTTTATATTTTTCGTTTCGTTTCACGTTTTCTTTATCATGCGCGCATGCTGTGGAGAGCGAGCGGCTTCTTGACTTCGCCTGGTTGTCCGCGTTGGTTGTGGAGGGCCCCCGCCTCAACATCTTCCCGCCTGTCTTTTTTTTTTTTACTTTTGTTGTGCACGCCTTTTTCTACGAAAAAAAAAGAAGACGCTTTTGTTGCAAACGACCGTTTGCCGAGGGGGCAAAAGGGACGGACAGACACGAACCTGCGTGCACGATTTTTGTGAAACATTTTCACAAACGTTAATACGGGTCCATAATATATGAGCGAATAACGTTTTAGCGAATTACATTTTAGCGAATAGAGATCACATACGCGAATTAACGTTTAGGCGAATGACGTTATAGCGAATAGGCTGTAGTGGCGGCAATCTGGGCTTCCAAACAGACCGCGCTACGGAGTCTGTTGGGAACGATTGCTATCGTTTAGGGAAAATTAATATGATCTCAAGCTCGAGCGTGCATCGCCAAAGGTTCGGCAAGCTCGAAAACAGGACGCCGGCGGCCTCCATTTTATCTATTCGCTCAAATGAACGCCGCCATTCGCTAAAGTGTCATTCGATGAAACGTCGTGGTCGAGGTTTCGCTCGCTAAACCGTCGTTCGATCAGTACAAAATTGCTCTGCGTGTTTTATCGTAATAATTATGATCGCACGGCAAGCGTGAGCTCCATGAAAACCAGCCTATCGTTGCCTACCTTACTTTACGTCGTAAAATAGCGCGTTAATGTCGCTTTCATAATAGATATCATAATAACGCAATACTTCACAACCGACTGCTGAATCACCCGTCTAATATTTTGTCACGCATTCATCATATATATATAAAGTAGACATTCCAAAAAGAGTCGTTCATTCCCAAAATTTCAGTGGACTGGAACCACCTTCCCGCATCTATTGCCACAATTGCCACTTACCATATGTTTAAAACTGCCGTCAATAATCTATACAGCTCAGACTGAGCTCGAAAGTGTACAGCTGCCTTATATTTTTGTTATGTTCTCTTCTAACCCCCGCTCACCTCTGTAATGCCGATGGCCCTGAGGGTATTTCAATTAAACAAATAAATAAAAAAAGTAAGTGCCTCCCCTGAAAAACCTTTTAAAGAGGCGACCTGCAGCTTGCCGGAACAATGAAATCTGTGTTTTATTCGAACCTGTTGGTCACAGTACACCTCATCATTAATTAAACCACTCATTCGATCATTCACCTCAAAGCAATATGTTTACTTCTGAGCGTGTTCGTGTCGCTCAACCTACTTTGAGCGAAATGCTGTCGAGATAGCTAACGATGGCGGTCGACTCCACTTTTCTCGGCTTTAAACCGAGGCGAGGCGCGCGCCTCGCGCTCATTGTTTTACGCCGGGCTTTGGCTGCGCATAGACTCGTATTATAGGTAGTGTACTGTGTCTTAGGAGTTCATTTTTGAATAGAATCGGAGCGTGTTTTTCGGAGTTTATTTTTTACAATGAATTCGGGTGTTTTTCGGAGCTTTCTTTTATGGTACACAGAATTCGGAGTTTGTCGGGTTCTTCGGCGGTGCGAATTCAATTTAGAAAACAGCAGTTTGCGAATTTAGTAAATCAGCCTTTTCATATGCGAGACTTCGACTGTGGTCGTAAGAGAAGCTACCTTGTTTCTATGATAACGGGATAAGTTCATAAGTTGCAACTAGAAAAGATGACAAACGTAAAGCTTGTTGAAAATCCCAGGCAGATATAAAGACCTGTCGGCGTTATTACGTCTGGCAGCCCCAAATATTCTGAGTTTTTCTTATAAATCCGAATCGGCAAAATTTTAAACGGCAAGTGTTCTTCGGATTTTATCGGATTTATTCGAAAACGCGGAACCCTAATTATACTGTAGTAGGCTCACGCAAAAGGTGGAACTTACTGCATTCTTAACCTGGTTAAGACTGCAGTTCGAAGCCCCAGCACGCACTCGCTCCCAATTCCGCCGAGCATTCGCTGCGCTTGCAGGCTTGTGCTTTTCTGGTGACGCAGGTCTACGAGAACAACATGCATACAAAATCAATAAAAGACGAAGTTCCCGGGGCGCGCGGAATACGCATGCCTCGAGAGTCGAGGCACAGAGAACGCTACCAGCTCCAGGTGTCGGATGCGCAGTGGTGACCCGGAGGCTAGAAACCTCGCGCTGCAGGCAGAACTTGCACTGCGGTCTTCACCTGTCACCAAATATAAGTACAATAGCGCAATGTGCTGAACGTACTGGGCACGCTACACCTATGTCGATACCTGTGGGCGGCATGTTTTCGCATTTCGTTAAACTCCTACGCATCCAAAGCTCCGTTCGACTAAACATAAAAGGAACCACGGCGCAAAAGGACACACAGACAAGTAGAACAGCGACACGTCCACAGCGCTGTCTGTGTCCTCTACTTGCTTTCCCTGTGTCCTCTTGCGCTGTTTTTCCTTGTATGAACGGTCTTCGTCAAAAGTCTACGGCCCACCAAGCCGCTCCGGCCAGGCGCGTGGAGGGCTCTGAACTTGTTACAAAGACTGTATACAGTATGCACCGACTGGCCCACCTTCAAACTTTACCACAGTTCGACTAAACATCTGTTGGACAAAGAGTCAATCATTCGCTGAAGTCCGACGGGGCGGTGTTCGCTAATATATTGGACTCGGAAACTTGAAGCGGTAATCTATACGAAGCGTTTTATTAGAGGACCGGGTTTTCCAGTTTTACCCCTTGGCATTGCTTTCAGTCAGGATGACACGCTGTGCGATTGATTGGGAGCTAGTGCGCCACTTTCTGCCAGAACACCAGTAATGCAGGCCGCTGCTACCTACGGAGAAAACTCTGCGAACGACAAGGACTAAAGTATGTAGACTTAAAAATGAATTTTGTAACGTTATACTGACATGACGTGACGTGAGCATGTAAAACGTGGTGCTCAGTGGCACCTCATTTCACATCATTGTTCCACTATATTTTATACACCAACTCATGTTTACAAACAAACCGGAGCGCCCCTAGCCGACGCCACCGGCGCCGCGCATGCGCGATGGAGTGTGGGCAAGAAGCTCGCCGTCGCCTATAAACAAACCATTGAAATGCGATGTTGTCGGCGTCGGTGCGGGTCCCCTACCATTTTTCGCGTTCGAATTGTTGATTCTACGTCTTCCTGGCAATGCCTGACTACTTGAGCGGCCTCAGCGAAATTACCGAGGCTCGCTACACCGCAAAACTTCGCGTGAATAATGTGACATGCGGCGATTCATTCTGCGTGGACGCCGCAGAATGTACGCGAAAGCCTGATTCGCATGATGAGATTTCGCTCGCAATTTTCAGTCACAACGTCGCTCGGGCTTCAAAAGCCCGAGTGAACCTTAGCTGAGATGATCGACGTCGATACTGAAAATCACAAACCGAATCGGACCAAGTGAATGAGGCATAACAAGTCGGTGATGGTCACTGGTAACAATGATCAACATCTCCTTGTATCCACTGTTTACATCGAGCCTGCTTACCGATCTTCAAACTTAAGTCTTTTGAGGCCTGCGCTCACTTCTTATCGCAAGTACCGGGCCAACATTTGGTCTACGGGCCGGTGTCGTCTAAAAGAGCAGACGACAAGCAGAAACGTTTGAAAGAGCAGACAAATACCATATAGCTTCGCCAATACTGGAAACTCCTCCGAAAACCTATGGGAGCGGCGGCGAACGTGACAGTGGCGCCTTTAGCGGACTCGGAGTCTACGGAAGCACACGACGCAATGGAAAAGTATAGGCTCCGCGACGTCCTCGAGCTTTGCGTGCGCTGTTTCGTCACCCCAACAGCAGAAACAATTCATTACGGTCAGGCCGCTTGCAAAGCGGAATCCCCTGATCGAAACTGCAACGACAATCGAATAACAACGCGCGCATAAACAAAGATAGAGCAGTTTATTTAGCGGTCCCAAACGCCTCTCAGGGGATCACACGTGTTTGAAGCGCGTCTGCGAAGCGGAAAAAAAGGCGTTTAGCTACTCGAACTACGTCGTAATCATTAAAACGTGCACAAACGACATGTTAATATTACCGGAGCAAGCGCACGAGCTGCTGGAGCATAAAAACAAAACAAAAAGTAGGGATACAAATGACCGTGCAAACACTTATTGAATTTTGCAGAAAAGATGGTGTCGCCATTCTCGACGAAAATAAAAAGAAACGGGGAAAAGAAGCGAACAACGGCGAATAAAACAAGTTAGCAGACGAAACAAAGATACCCAGCAAAAAACTACTTCAACTATGACGATCGTTGCGGCGCTTATAAAAAAAGAAAAGAAAAATGGAAAGCAGCAAATGAATAGCTGCTAATCGCCGCCGGTGTTGAGTTCACAATAAACAAAGTGGAAGCAACGGACGAAACTAATAAAAAAAGAAGAAAGCGTCCCTTTTTTTTCAGCGGCTTGTTGTACATTTGTTTATTTACACTTTTAACAGTTTAATTTGAATGCTGCATAACTTAGTTACTCACGTTTATTCGGTCTTCGGGAAGCGGTAGAAAGATTTTCTACCACATCGCAAAAACTTGTTTTTACAAGGTTGATCAACAAACGAAGACCTGTAGCAGACGTGCCGGCCGCCGTACACAAATAAAATTCGAATAAAAATGCATAACGAGCTTACACTTTTTAATAAATATCAACAAGCACGTATGCCGATTTCGAATCAGAAACTTAATCGAAGGTGAAAATAGGAGGTTATCGCAGACGACAGTGGAAGATAACAACAACAACAACAAAGTTGCAGACGGCCCTCAAAATCAGTGTTGCGGAATGGGCACCCCCATTCCATTCCAATTCCATTCCGGGGTATTGGAGTTTGCGATAATTCAATTCCTTTCAACTCCTAGGAATGGGGACACTGGGCCCATTCCCACTCCTGGAGTGGCTGAATCGTTCCATTCCATTCCTCCAATCCCTAAACGTAAAAATTGGCACTTCACAGCTACGTTGTGTTGCCGGCATAAGCACCATAAAGCTGACATTATCAAACGCATAGACAATTGTAAAAAATGCAAAATGCCTAAAAAACCCACTGATTTTACTAAGCGGGCGCTGGTGGCACAAAGTGTTCGTTTATATTGTACTGCAAACATCGAGAAAGCCCCTTGATAAGTCGATGCTTATTTAAAATATCAGATCTTTCAACCACGTGGCTCTGAACAAACAGCAAAACTTAAATCCACTAATTTTTTGGCAAATCTGGAGCAGACGATATGCCGAAAGGTAGTCTGTTGAAGGAAAACCTCCCGAACGGTGTAATGAAGGTGGTGAGCTTCCTGCTGTCTTCGTCCAGTGGAATTTGCCAAAATCCCGAATTAGCATCTAATTTTGAAAATATCTTCGCGCCGTGGAGCAGTCCGAGTGTGTGCTCGACGGAAGGAATGGGATGCCATTCTCTGAGGACGTGATGGTTTAGACCAGTAAAGTCGACGCAGATTCTCACCGATCCGTTTGGCTTGAGGACGACTACCATGGGCGCACACCATTCGGTTGGTTCGTCGACGGGAGAAATGACACCGATTGTCTGCATTCGCTGTAGCTCCAACCTTGTTTTCTCGTACAAGGGTATCGGGATGCGGCGTGGAGAGCTGATACAAAATGGTTCCGCTCCATCGCGCAAGCGAATGCGGTGTTCTTTTTGCAGCTTGCCGAGACCTTGGAATAATGAAGGAAATTCGACTTTCGGGGTTACCTTCTGGGTGACGGCATTGACGAATGTGAGTATCTGCAGATCATTGATGGCGGGCTTTCCGAGCAAGGACGTGTGGACGTCGTGAAGCACGTAGACGTCTTGAATTGTTGTCCTGTCGCGGTAAGCGAGTTCGAGTCTTGCAACGCCCTTAGTTGCGAGAAGCTTTGCGTCGGGCCCGTAAAGTTGACGAGGTGCTTCTGAAAGCAGAGGCTGACGTTTGAGCATGTCGAATGTTGCTTTTGAAAGGACGGTTTCGTCGGCGCCCGTGTCGATTTTGAATTTTACGGGTTGGCCTTGAACCAGGATCGTAGTCTCCCATTCCGAAGTTTCGGAGGACTTGACTGCTCCTAAAAATCCTTGTTCGCTGTTGGTTTCAGGCGCTTCAACGAAGTCAACTCGTCGAGACCTGCAAACAGACGAATAATGTCCTTTCTTGTGGCAATTACGGCACACTTCCGACCGCGCTGGGCATTGGGCGCGTCCGTGCTGCTCTTTTCCGCACCAGCGACACGGTCTCTGAATGCCGCTCTTGCTGGAGCTTGGAGATGGCTTCACTTCTGGGTGAGGTCGTTCGTCGTTCGAGTGAGCAGTTTTCTCAGAAGTCTTGACGAAACGTCTTGGGTTTACTCCTTGTTGACGCGCCGCAGCGACTTTGTTGACTGTCGACTTGTCGGGATTGAGCTCAGCTTGCTGCTGACGTACGCTTTCGACCTGTCGGACCGTCTCGAGTGCCTTCTGAAGCGTGAGGTCGGCGTCGAGCTGAAGTCTTGCTGAGAGCTTCTGATCTTTGATTCCTACTACTAGACGGTCTCTGACGAGCTGTTCTTGAAGCTCGCCGTAGTCGCAGTGCTTTGAAAGTGCGTGGAGCGCCGTGACAAAATCTTCCGCAGACTCGCCTTCTTGTTGAACTCTCGTGTTGAAACGAGCTCGTTCGAAGATGACGTTTCGCCGCGGGATAAAATACTTGTCGAACTGCTCCATGACGACTGTAAACTTCTTGGCCTCCTCGGCAGACAGCTGGAACGTGCCATATATATCTTCCGCTTGGTCTCCCATGATGTAGAGCAACGCATCTATTTGGTGTGGCTCGGGCTTGGCGATAAGTCCGGAGGACGTGCGGAAACGTTCGAAACGTTTTTTCCACTTCGGCCACTCGGTCGGCGATGAGAAGCAAAATGCTTCCGGCGGTTGTATGACAAAGGACGCCATAATTTATCGCGTAGCTGCGGCCGAAGATCCCCGAGAGCAAAGTCGCCTACCTTCGTGTGGGTCCCTGGTTGGCGCGGCGGTGCCCGCTGCAGAGCTCTTGAAATCGGCTCATCGTTGGCGGCATCCCACTTCTGACACCATGTTGCAAGTCGTGTTGCAAGTTGCGCCAGGGAACGGTGACACGATAGCAAGGTAGAACAAGAGGTTTAATATGGCGATCGGCTCAGAGCCGGGTACGTTCTAGCCACGGGCGCAAGGCACGAGTTCATGCGCACGAGCGACGGAGCTCTATCTGCTCGGCTGCTCTGTGTATGCCTGTCATGAGAGCGGCGAGCGTCTGCCGTGCCCTCTCTCTTTTTCCTCCTCCCCTTCACCAAAACGACCGCGAGGGGCGCTGCTAGCTGACCCTATCGCTCGCGGCCGCGAGAGCGCGGGAGATTTGACGTCTGCTATTGTGATACCACTAGGGCTTTCGGCCTCCCTAGCCAGATGGGCTAGCTTTTGAAGACAAATAAAGACGTTTATTCCTCCTCCTAGGGGTGTGCGAGTAGTGCTTCAAATCGAATAGTGCAGTGTTGTCCCTGGCGTTAACAGCGCAAAGAGAGTGCGAAGGCTATGAATGATGTGGTGCTGTACCGGCGGAACAGCGCACAGTAAAACAGTTACTCCAGTCCACGCACACAAAAGAAAGACAAACTTACGCAGCGCTTGGCTCACTCTTTGGTATATTACACTTTCGTCTTCGTCTTCTTTTGGTATTATGGTCTAGGGCCATGAAGAATAGCTGGGTCTTTTTCTTCAAAAGGATGCAAAACAGTAAACCAAAGACTGAAACTAAAACTAATGTTAAGATAAATAAAATTAGCACTCAGTTGCGAGCGGCCGGCCGCGCCAGTTGCGCCGAGATGGCCGAGCGCCCAGCAAGGGTTGCTGATGATGATGTTGTTGCTCGCGCCCTAGCGGGTCGGAACTGAGCGCCACCTAGTGGCGTTTGGCTACAATACGATGGCAGACCGGCCACAATGGGAGAGCGAGCCACCCGACAGGCATCTTAGTACAGGAGGCGTTGGTGTAGCGCTATCAACAATATTGACTTGCTTCTTCATACGGAGACGACCTTAACGGGATTAGCCAGCTCGCCTATTCGACGAAACGGTTATAAGCAAGACATTCATGAGAAATGGGAATTCCAACAACAAAAGGAATTGACTGATAACAACAATAAAGTTGAAATCGAAGCTATGTTCTGAAATGTTTGTACATTGCCCTTTTTCACGAAACAGCGCGAAGGCACACATTCGTGTGTTTGCTTGGCTTACATAAGTTGAGAACAGAATGTTTTCTTCTGGAGAACTCCAAAATTGCACCCTACAAGCTGTAACATATTTCCCACGCGAAGAAAATGTCCTTCACTCATGAGCTGGCACCCATTTTTTAACTTTCGAAGCAGCGAATGTCCGTGACAATTTTTTTTTGTTGGTCACCTCTGCACGAGATAGGCAAAACCCATGCATTTTTGAGAATTCGTCTGCTAGCGGAGACCCGAACCTCGCCAGGGGCGCTGCAATCAGTTTTCGCCTGCTTTCCGCGGGAGTTGCCAGTATAGACGAATTTACAGCAGTTGTGCAAGGGGCGCCGCCATAACCGACCTTCAGTTTTTGTTTCCTCTTATTCCGTTCGCTGCACTTCATTCTTACCACAGCAGGGCAGGTCATTGCCACTTTAGGGGCTACTACGTCCCTTCTCCCCAGCATAGGCCTGTGTGGAGGCTCGGAAACGTCCGTTTCAGTGGCTTGGCATCTCGGTAGGACAAGAGAAGGTCGGCTATGGCGGCTCTATCTGGCGCGTGTGTAAAGCGTCTATTGGATTCCACAGTATTTGGTTTTACATTGAGCGAACCTGTACGTTCGAGGATGGTGCAGTGCTCAGCACTAATAGAAACAAAATCACTCAATAAATCTTTGATGCTCGTAAACTTGACGATAAAGGGTACAGTGTTTGCGCACTCTCATTGTTGTTGTCAGATAAGGAATTGCATCTTTTGAACAATTGGGAGTAACCAGTGACAATGCTGTAATGACACGTAGCCTGTACACGGATTTTAGCGTTTTACTTTTAGGGTGGAAGGGCTTGGGCAATGACATTAGAGTCACAAGCTGTGGCGAAAAACGTGGCCAGTTGGCGCAATTCACTTGACAGTTAAATTATACTAGCTTACAACATTGATCATCGTGTCAGCAGTTAAATGTTTATCAAATTCAAATGTAACTCTCGTTTTAGACATAAAATAACATCAATTCAACACCACCGTCTCAATTCAATTTCTAATTCATTTTATTTACCTTGTGTATTGAAGGGGAAGGCAGGGAGAAAATCTCACAGCACTCACAATCGTCTGTTACGATTAATTACTTTAGTTAAGATAAATTACACTTCGGCAGGTTCACATAAGGTTCTCGCTTCACTTTTTTTTTTTTTTCTGCGCGAATAAACGTACATTGAAAACACGGTTCGAATTCTTTTGTCGGAGTTTTGCTTTTCAACCATGCAAACAGTTTTGCTCAAAAATCTTATTCTTCAAAGATGGCCTACAAAATTAAATAATTTAGTAATTTACCTTCTACTGTCCAAGCACATGGACATCAATGCATTCTGCATTCATTTGCTACATTTATTAGGCTTAGGAAGGCAAGAGGTATACCTCTCCAACAATCATGCACTCTCTGTGAGAAAAACGGTTCACGTCTTTACACGTGAACCGTCGTGAGGTATTCATATAAGGTTTAAACTCATAACTTAATGGCAATGCTTCTAAACCTAGTGATGGAGCATTTTCACACGAAACGATGCTGCCGCAAAAGTGCGTACGCTCCCACCTAGTGGTTATTTCGACGAGCCCGGCGTTACTAAGAGCCATATCGCAGAGAAAGGTAGAACTTGGCGCTGTTGGATGCTACGAGCATCGCGATGGTCTAACTCTAACTCGACACAGTAACCAAAGTTACCTTTATCTATAAAAACTGTGCAGTCTTCCAAATACGTCACAGCTAGGGAACTGCGGCTAGGATTTCCCGGGCTTTGAAAGGACTCGCGATTGTTGAGGCGTTTGCTATGCGTCGCTGCAAAGACAAGATAGCACCTCCTCCATCAGCGTATTTCTAGAGAAGACCTTCTTTGCCCAGAATTTCGCTTTTCCATAAATACGCAACGTGAACCGGTCAGCCTTGGGATATTCCCTCGCACCGCCTCCAAAACTCTCTTAACCCACCCGGCCTCCCATCCTCTCTGCTTTCTTCCCCCTCCCAACTTTCTGCCCCGCTCGTCGAGCAGGCGCATTAGGCCCGTGGAGGAAGCATTCCTTTGCTTCTTGGCTTCTCGCTCACTCTAGGAGTTCTTCTGACCCATGATTCTGAACTAAATTAAAACATGTGTTCGTCCTTTGTTCCCTTTGTCGTCCGTTGTCTCCAGTTGGAATCATGTGTAAAGTTATCCAACTCGTCTCATTATTATCCTTTTGTACCCTGCCACCTGGGACTGCAATGCTAAACGCAAGTTCGTCCGCTTTTTCCACTGGGGTTTCATTTATGCCAAAAAACCGCGCTCTTATTGGCTGATTAAAACATATAGTGGGTAGACCTTAAAGGGGCCCTGCAATCATATTTAAGCGTCTACCTTTTTTGCTGTTTCCACGTCTCTTGGGGTTCGGGCGAGCCAGCGGGCACGGAGAGGGTAACTAAATATCAGTGCGTCATATTTTGACCGGACGACGCGGAAACCTCCTCCACCGACGAGGGCGACCCGCGGTACCGAAAGCGCGCAAAATGTGACGTTTTTGGTCCTGGGCTTAATACTGCTCAGAGCCGCTAAACGCTTTTTTTTTAGTCGAGATACAAAATATAAGTGTCGCGAACCGTTTCAATTATGTATGAAAGTAGTTTTTGTTCAGTATTTTATATCAGAAAAGAAACAAATGCAGTTTATAAAGTACGGAAACAAGAAATGACCCGTCGACATACCTGCCACCAAGCGGCGGAAAAAGCGGCGCATATTAGAAAGGGCTAGTGGGATGAGGCGCCGATGAACGACGAGCGTAGAAAGGTCCCGAAGCGTAGAAAGGCCAATTGGCGGTATGGCAGCGCGAAGTGGCTTCTGTTCTGTACTGATCTTTATCCCGTGCTTGCTGTCGTTTGTGGCCAGTGAAATGTTATGCCCAAATAGTCTTTAATCGCGCAGCAAATTCATTGCGAACCGCTCTTGGCCGCCCGCTTCATACAGCCTATCCAACACACGCTTTAGTGGCGCCCTCTCGAGCCGTCGACACGGAGTGCGGCAGCCGTGAGCGCTCGATGAGCTTCACTATCCCTCCTCTAGTTCACGGCCACTCAAGCCAGGACCTACGACGTCATGCAGAAGGTTATTTTTTGCTTGTTTTAGTAATTCTAATTTGCCTATAACTTTTAAAATAAAGCGAACCTTTAAAAAAGGCGAACTTAAAAAAAGCGAATGAAAAAAGTGTCATTAAGTTACTACGTTCAGCGCGCTTAGGTTCGGTGCAAATTAAAAACCAGTCAAAAAGTTGTTGCAGGGCCCCTTTAAGGCACCTAGCATTGAGGTCTCCCCACTATCCTTCTAATGAAAGCCAATCAGAACTCGGCGTCGTTCACACGTCACCGCAAACCCTCCGAAAGAAGCAGACGACTTGCTCTTCCCAAAAGACGACCTTCTGCTAACAAGAATCATTCATGATTCATATACTGTATAATTAGAAAAACCTTTCAAATCAATTCAAGTACTTTCATGGCTGTGCACGACATGGTGAATTTCTAGGACACTTGTGCAATAAAACGAGCCTTCATGGGATTTATTTGACGTGCGTTGTGACACCAGAGCTGTTTTTCGCTCCAGTTGGACTTCTAGTTCATAGAAAATCTTTCGGGCGAACTACATCTAGAAAAAAAAACTGCCCGGTCTTTGATATATCTCGATTTTTTTTATTGTCGTTATCAAGTAATGATTTGTTGTGCACGACCGGCTGAGTTCCTAAGACACTTGCGTCATGCACCAGACCTCCGAAATATTCATTTGGCTTTTTTGTGACACGAGTGTATGCCGTGATCATTGGCAGTTTTCCTCTCAACTATAGATTTTGTGGATCGCGTTAGTTCTCATCTGATGTTGGTTTTATGTTTTGTACAATATTTTATTGTGCTTTAGGCAAAACACGTGACAGCATTTGCGAGCTTCTCGCTCGTTTGGTTTCATTCTCTGTCATCACACCCCCCATGTTCTCGTGACGAACACACCATCTAACGCTCGTAGTTCGGTTTGCCGGCAGATTGACGGTCTATACATATACTACACCCTTTCTTTCATGTGTTTCACCATTTACTTCGGATGATCGACTCACCCGAGCGCTCACCCACGTCACGCGTGAAGAAGCAGCCTGCGTTTACTCTGAATGTCACAAGGGTGGACAATTCATCGTTTCGATATACGGTTGTCTAGTCCGCTCTAACGCGCTCACGTCCCGAATATCTATCATGGCGGTCTTCTTAGAGCATGACCCACTCTGGTGGTGACGGCTACAGCAGGGCTGGGCAGTATCGCGATACAAATGTATGGCGATAGTATCTTAGAGATACTTTCGAGTATCTGTATCTCTGTATCGAGATACAATTGAAAAATGCATTTGTATCTCAGTAGTGAAATACATTTACAATGTATCGCTTGCATCGCGATACTTTCCATGACTTAGGTATCTCGTTACATTTGTCGCCGTTTTTGCGATAAATGTAAAAGATAAAAACATTTGTTTGGTGCGAGTTGCTTCAGAATTTATAATATGAACCCGCTTTATAACATGATCCAACTCATTCACCAACATAAAAGAAAAACTGTGGTTTAAAAAAGGTTACGGGAAAGAATAACAAAATCAGCTCCTCTCACAAAGCCTTCCACTCTTTCCGATCTAGCAGAGCGAACGCTGTAAAGAAGTTGAGTGGAGAAAAAGCACGGCACTGTCGCCCAATCTCCCCACACTATGGGTGACTCTGAAGCATATAAGACGACAATTTGAGATGCGCCCTCACAGCAAAACAGGGTTAATTCCGGGCCAGACTGCGTTAAAGACTGCGTACCATGTCAAGCATGGCACCCAGTCTTTAACGTTCCGTAACTGAAGTGGTTCAACGGAGGTGACATGTTCTTTTGGCGGCGTTAATGATAAATAAAGAGCTCGAGGTAAGAGGTAGTGCATAAAATGGCGCCAAAAGAGGAACACAAGCATAAATTACCATTCACATTCGCCACGAACTACACCCTCACCACGTGGCACCGTTCGGAACAAATGTATTTCTATAAGTATCTGTATCTGTATTCCCGAATACTTTTTCGCCGTTTCTACAGAAGTATTTCAGGGATATCTCGTTGCCTAAAAACAAATGTATCTCAGTATCTGTATTTGGGCGTTAAAACATCTGTATCTCAGTATTTGTATTCTCGAATACTTTTTGGAGTATTTCTGCCCAGCCCTGCGACACAGCTCGTCCACACCAAATAGACCATTTGCTGTATTACCCAAGCATCAAGGAGAATGCAGGGATTGGTGTTCCACGCGCCGCACGCGCACGCCTTCCCCGTATAAAAGATTCGAAGTAAACAACCAAAATAAAGCGTTGACGAACGCGCGTGCAAGATGCCATTTTGTTTTAGGTATTTGCTTTAGAAATGTTACTACTGCTGAGGTCAGCACGTGCGGCGCGTGGAACACCAATCCCTGCATTCTCCTTGATGCTTGGGTAATACTGCAATAGGTCTATTAGACACAGTTTGAAACAGTTTTTTTTTTCCGCAGTTTGTTTACTGTATTGTTCTTTTTTCCAAGGTTAATCAGCCGTCCCAATGTTGTGTATATGGGTCGACCCTCACATAATTTTCGTTGTGTAATAATTGCGTAGATTATAGCAAGCATTCTCAAATTTATGTATGCAGCACCTTCCGTGGAAGAACCAGTAGGCGTGGGCCGGTCCGTCTGAATCGCAGGTGATCGGTTTCTCGTAAGGCGAGCAATCGTGCTTATGAGGTCGACGTGTGCTCTGACATGTATCCTCGCAGAGTTCCTTGGATGCGTGATGGTTCTCTGTAGGATCGCAGATGTTGTCTCACCTCGGAACGCAGCGCACTCCGTTGAAGAACCAGTGGAGGTGTGGAGGTTCGCGGCAGTTTTTCCATTTTCCCTCGAGTCAAGTGACGCCGGTCAAAATCTCCAAAAAATAAACGTGACTACATGAGCCCTATATATACCAGAACATCTCATTCTCCCTCTGCAGCCAATCAGATTGCGGCACTAACCGATAAGAACGCCCAAGGACCAAGCAAGAAGCCAGAAATGAGAATGATCATAACGGACCACATACTGTCTTTCTTAACTTGCACGTGATTATAATCGTTTTATTGTTTTTGTTGGTGGTGGTGTTTTAACGCTGCGTTTTTATTTATTTTTTTGCCAAATTAAACGCATGTTTATGTTTTGCTGGTGTAACTTTTGTTCTTGGTGATTTTAGGAGAAAAGCGAGGAGTAAGCAGGTTGTTTTTTGTTTTTCTATTTTGTCTTTGGAAGATACAGAAAAAAATAATATCTTTCAAATGAACACTCATCGGGCTGACGAGTTAGTTAGGGCGTAAAGTAGTTTCATGCATCACGCTAAAATATTGTGTTTTTCCCAGACTACAATCCACACCCGAGGTCCGCGAAGGGGGGGGGGGAGGAGGAGGAGGAGGAGGAGGAGGAGAACGTGAGATTTTTTTTGTCAAGGATAAAACTTTTAGTTTAGTATAGGGTGGTTCAAGTCACCAGGCTCGATCTAAAATGGACCGTAAAAATCGACGCCTGCACATGGCAACTTAAACTTTTCGTCAAAGGTGTAGTTCACCGGTCAGTTTTAATGCGAATAGCATTCTTTGGATACTTCACGCACTTTTCGTCTATGTATCTCTATCTATCTATCTATCTATCTGGCTATCTAACCTCTTACGCCGCGGGTCGATAAATAAATAAAAAAAGACCGGCGCCGGCTGGGATTCGAACCGTTGACCCTTTGATCAGCAGGCAGACGCGCTAACCACAGAGCTATGAAGGCAGTCATTCAACGCACTCTAAACGGTTGTTTATATCTTTACCATAGGACGCGCTTTACAGCGCTGTCACAGCTACCGGTGCGCGCGCGTTCCATGCACGAGGGCTCATTCCGCTCTCGTGAGGCTGAGCACGGCCGCTAGCTCACCCTCTCCCGCGCTCGGGAGAGGTGATGTAGCGGCCGTGCTCAGCCTCACGAGAGCGGAATGAGCCCTCGTGCATGGAACGCGCGCGCACCAGTAGCTGTGACAGCGCTGTAAAGCGCGTCCTATGGTAAAGATATAAACAACCGTTTAGAGTACCGTTGGTTGAGACTAAGCTGAGACGCCAGAAAGTCTGGTCGGTACCATTTTGAGTGTTTGTGCGTATGGCGCGTGCTTTGCTCGCCTTCCTAAGTGACACAAACGCACGTGCTGGGCTGCGGAGATCGTGCGCAGGGCTGTGAAAGTGTCAACAAATTTAGAATCGCCTCAAGAGTGGGCTGGCGTATCTAGAGTGTGCCGGCCACCTGACGAACGCGCATAACTCCGCACCGTTTGATGCTATTCGCATTAACGTGCTGAATTTCAAATAAATGATTCCGATGTATCGGTTCTTTGGCAAAAGTATAAGCTTATGTGCTCCTTTTGCTTAGACAACTTCATTCCTAATAAAAAAGGTCACAAAAACGAACCAATCTATGGAATGATAGAAACATCATTCATCTCAAACGTAGACTAAAAAGAATTAGAAAAATAAAATATAATCCCGAAAGGGTACGTGAGTTACAGACTGAGTTAACCAGCAAGGTTGCACAGGCTAGAGAATGTTACTTTGTAAATGATTTGTCAGTTTTTCTGAGGGATGACCCTGAAAAATTTTGGAGATACCTGGCCAACAAGAATAATCCTGTTGAAAAAATTATGATAAATGACAGTCTTGTTTCAGATAAAAAAGATATTGCTCAGCATTTCAACTCTTATTTTCAGTCAGTTTTCGGAGAAAAAGACGAGTATGAATGTCGCGGTTCTTTGTCACGCATGAATGCGGATTTTATTTCCTATCAAGGTGTTTTGTCAATGCTGTTAACCCTGAAAACGAAGTCTGGCGTAGGCCCCGATAAGATTCCAAATATTTTCTTCGACGGTATGCAGAGTCACTGGCACGTTTTTTGACAATAATATTTCAAACTTCGTTTATCACCAGTGTGCTTCCGAATGACTGGCTCTTAGCACGTGTCGTCCCTGTGTTCAAGAAAGGAGACCCATTATCGCTAACAAACTATCGTCCCATTTCTCTCACATGTACATGTTGCAAACTCATGGAGCATATTATTTCAAACTTCATTTCTTCCTTCTTGGAGGAACACAACATTTTATCTCCCTTCCAACATGGTTTCAGAAAGGGTTTTCCACCACAACTCAGCTTTTAACCACGGTCCACGACTTCGCCACTAGTCTCGATAAATCTGGTCAGGTAGACGTAATTTTCTTGGATTTCAGTAAAGCCTTTGACAGGGTCCCTCATGGAAAATTAGTATTTAAATTAGAAAATATTGGTCTTCCGATTCCTTTTGTTAAATGGATTAAATCATACCTACAAGGGCGTAAACAGTTCGTTGATATTGGTGGGGAATTTTCAAATGGGTTGCGTGTATCTTCGGGCGTACCTCAGGGCAGCGTTCTGGGGCCCTTGTTATTTCTAATATATATTAATGATATTGTTTTAGTCATCGATGAAAGTGTAAGCATTAGACTTTTTGCGGATGATTGTGTTCTGTTCAAGTATATAACAAGCTCATCCGACCAGTATGCATTAAACTCTTCACTTTCAAAAATTGCAGATTGGTGTGCCGAATGGCAAATGAAATTAAATTCAGAAAAAAACTGTTTTATTACGGGTTACCAACAAAAAATTCCACTCGATTTTATTTACGATGTCTGTAGCTCCCCTGTGCGCGAAGTTTCGGAGTATAAGTATCTTGGACTGACGATTTCTAAGAGACTCTCATGGGATACACACATCGATAACACCTGCTCGTCCGCATTCCGTAAACTTGGTTTCCTTAGGCGCAAACTAATGAAAACACCATCTAGTGTCAGACTTTTAGCTTATAACACTTTTGTGCGATCGAAACTTGAATACGCCAGCCTTGTCTGGGATCCCTTCACAAAAAAGAACATTTCGAAGCTGGAAATGGTTCAAAGGCGCGCGGTTAGATTCATCTATGGAAAACTTAAAAGATTAGACTCTCCATCACACCTTATGAAAACGAATGGCATAGCTACACTTGAGCTGCGTAGGAAGCTCTCCAGGCTAAAATTTTTATTTCGTATGGTACGAAACAATGTACGGCTTGGCACACATAATCACCTCATCCCGTTAATGACACGACCTACGAGGCACCATAATCAATATTCATTAACACCAATCTTTGCACGCACTAATCGTTTGAAATTTTCGTTCTTTCCCCGCACCATCTCGGAATGGAACTCTCTTCCTTCTAGCGTTTTTGAGGCTGCCGATTTTTGTGATGCCATTGATAGTTATTTTTCTTAGATGTGCTTACTTTTTCTGTATAAAATATCTTGCATGTTAGTATTTTGCACGTCACTCTCTTGTATTGCATTTATTGGTATATGCCTCGAATATGTATATCGATGTGTTTTATTTTTGGTTTCAAAAGTGCTTATTTGTATTTTACTTGTTGTTCTTTCCACTCCTGCTTGGGCCAGTCTTTGGCCTGCAGTATGTTCCAAATAAAAAAAAAACACGTACCTGAGGATGGCGTAGTAATTCTCATAGCCCGTCGTGGTTGCCGTTGTGGATGCCACTGAAGGCCTCCACCCGTGCTCCGTGATCCGTGAAGTAAGTGTGGAAGCGCGGTGAAAGGTTCTAAAACCATCCAACATTACGCGTAGCAACTGGATAGGGCCAAAGTGGGATTTCGCATAACGCGAGTAAGGTTTGAAAACAAGTTTTTCAAGCAGACGACACGGAAGACTCCCCTCTCGTCGCGTCATTACGGCGGGATGCCGGGGAGGCCAACAAGAAAACCCGCTTGCCTGGCCTCGCGCCAAGAGCGAGAGAAGGGTTCTTCCGTAGTGGCGACGACAGGAGACGAGGTGGAAATCTCTGCAGTGTCGCCCGTAAAGCAATCGCTTTAAAAAGAAATGGTGTGTGTATGTGCCCGTGTGTGTGCGTGTGTGTGTATTTTTTCAAATGTTGGTGCATTTTGGTGATATGTTTCGGACGAACGATAAACACTGGGTTATCTGTGAAAAGAATCGCATTAAAGTCGAATCAAAAGAGAGAGTTTTGATCAAATTAAGTCCTGATTGATGCAAGCACTTCTCAAAATTTGTGTTTTGTCGGCTTAATTTGTTTTTATTTTTATTTTTACTTTTAACGCCGGTAGATGTTTATATTTTTTAGCCAATTTTGAATTTGTGACACTGACGCATTATTAAAGGGTGTCCCCAAATACATTTACAGGTTGTTGTTGTTGTTGTCGTCGTTTTTTTCACCGCAAAAATGAACTACGCATCGACCGAAGGTGGCGCTAGAGGTCCGAACCAGGTTCCAAATCTTCAGCACAAACACATATTTCATTTAAAAGTTTTAAATTATTTTCTGACTAAAAGCTAACCCGCTTGCCGCCCACTAAAGATCAGCTGATCGCATCTTTAAAATCGGTTTTAGTGGAGTGTGCGACTTCACTTTGACGTAATATTTCGGCTGTGATCATATTTCGTTCCACTAAAACGATACCAGTCATTAATTCTCATTTCGTTTTCGACCGGAGTTGCTCTTTAAGCTCATTGTTGCCTGTTATTTGAAGCTTTATGTGAAATTGCAGGAAATGCTCTTACATCTACATTAAAACTTTTCATGAAACAGCAACATGATATTGTCTGCTCTTCCTCCACTGTGTCTAAAGCTCGGGAAAGCCCGTTTCCAAATCCTAACAATCGCCAATCGCGCCTACTCTACACTAAGTATCGAAATGGCGGTGCCTGCAAGAAAATTGGCAAATGGAGTTGACACTAAATATGGCTTGTTCAGTGGCGCTAGGTTTGACAGACAAGTTAAACATGATGGCGTCTCCCCTATCGGCACTCACGTTTAGCAAAGTACCTACTGCACTGATGCTCCTATAAGGAACTGCGACACGAAATATTGTGGGAGGTAACATGCTTCGGGGCAAGCGCTGCAGTTAAAATCGTTGCAGCTGGCCGTGTTTGCAGATACCACCCATGGTTTTGACCGGCTGCCATTGATTGTGTTGATCGCAATGTAATTACCTGATATCAGTGGTTTTTGCTTAGACCTCATCCATTTGATACGTCTTGAGGGTGTTTTTTATGACCTAAAACGACAAAGAAGTTTTATACCTTTTAATAGACACCAAATATTAATAAATAGCATGTTAATATGAATGAACTTTTAATTAAAATTAATCATGTGATACCAGACAATTTTAACATTGAGCAAAACTTCTGTCTAACATTGGGTCAGTTCAGTTGAGCCGAACCTTAGTTAGCGGGTGGCTAACTGCCGATGGCGTTCACATAGTTATCGAGGTATTAATTTTGCCTCCCATGCAGTCCCTGCAAGCCTCAAAAGCCCCGGGGAGGCTCCACCGGTCCTCAAGGAGGCCCCACCGGTCCCAAGGGCCCCGCCGGTCCCTGGAGAGGCCCCACAGGTCTCCGTGGAGGCCCCAGCGGTCCACAGGGAGGCCTTACCGGTCTTCAAAGAGGCCCCACGATTTTCGCAAGCCCCTAAGGAGGCCTCACCGGTCTACAGCGAGGCTCCACCAGTCCACAGGGAGGCCCCACCTGTCTTCTGAGAGGCCCCCTGATCCTTGCAAGCCCCCTAGGAGGCCCCACAGCTCCCCAGAGATTCCCCACAAGCCTCGCAAGCCTCTAGAGATGCCCAACAGGTCCGCCGGGAATATCTGGGAGTCCTCCGGATAACAACTAGATCCTTCAGAGCCTGGAGAAGCTAGGGCACGCATTCTGAGTGGCACGGCTTCTTCACAGCTGCTCTACTCATGGAGCGATGCTGGTGTGAGTAGTCTGATTTTATGCATGGAGTCCATTTTATAATACCCCAAACCCAAATTTTTGTTTGTGAATCAAGGTAACATGACCATGTGACCCTGCTAAACTTAGAACATCATGTGCTCTACTTCTGTACAGCGTCTACAGAGCGTCTTTTATAAGTAGATGGCGCAGCAAGTACTCGAGGGTCACGCGCTCCGCTGGCCCATTTAGTTACGTTGAGCACTGTATCGTTGCAGAAAAGATGACAATATGACAATTCGAGTTATCATGCGTAGTGATTACTGTGGTTTTAGGTCACAATCGCAGCACAAACAAACACCATGGCAATGGACAATGCATGGGAGTTTGCAGAGCGGGTCGTGCTGCTGTCCATCGGGACCAAGCTGAGCGAGCTGCGGGGGCGACAAACAATATTGTCACATAATAAAAGTTTCGCACGTGTTTGGCAGTTATTGGTGTGTCTTTCACATAAACTTTATAGAATACAAATTATATTGAAAAATTTCCTTATATCCATATAAGGACATTCTTAAATAGGCATTTTATGACAAACTAATAAATCCTTATTTGGTGGATCCAGATATGGGCATATGGGGATTTGGGCAGATATTGGCAGATATGACCCTATATAATATATCTACAATATCTGGCTATATATGACTCCTATATAATATATCTAAAATATCTGCCTATATCTGCCCGAATCCTGATATATCCATATCTCTTGTTTTTTAGAGCGCAGCTCTCAGGCGCCCGTTTCCGGCTTGAGCGGCGTCGCTATCGGCGTCGGCGTAACCGCGCGTTGCATTATGGGACATTTACAATAATGACGTCAAACGTGACGTCACGAGTGACGTCACGAAGGTCACTCGTGAAAGTCACGACGAAGGTCACGACCTTCATGAATGACGTCACGAGGGTCACTAGGGTCAACAGACTAGATTACCTCAGTTGTGGAACTCCCGCGGAAGGGGTACCTCCCCCCCCCCTACCCACACTCTTCATCCGCCTCCCGTCGTTCGAAGCGCCATCTAGATTTTCGCTTACAAACTATTGTTTTTAAACGAAAATCTGTTTCGTCTACAAACGGTGTTTGTAAACAGACATCAGCGTTGATAATTGGAATAGCTGGAAATCCATGGCAGCCATGGCCAACACTGTGAGACATTCCGTGGATTAGGAAGTTGCCAAAAAGAAATATGAAAACATTCCTGTTTGTTTGCGTTCTACGATACTCAGTCAATTACCGTCCTCAAGAACATGTACAATCTTTTGAGAAGAAAAGCTGAAATTGACAGCTGTATGAATAAACACCGAAAAATTCATAGCAAAACAAAAAAATCAAGAGTAGTAAAAAAAAAACTAGACGCGTCCAAAATGTATGTTACTGCTTATTAATATCTTAAGAATGGCATGTTAAACAATCTGGGCAAGCATTGCGATGTTCTTTGTTGTTAAGTCTCAATTTCGTGCATACGCCCAGGCACTGATGTCCAAGCAGTTGAGGACGAAATTCGGCGCAAAAGACAAGGACAAGAGAAAGACAAACACGGCACCACTTACCACTAAGCTTTATCTGTGCCGGCATCGAGTATAAATACTCCCGGTGCCAACAAAGCAGAATCCCGGAAAGAAATAAGACACAAAAACTAAATGGCTAAAATCCGCGTACAGATTACGTGTCACCAACAGCATGGACACAGGTTCCTCCCACTCGTTCGAGAAGAGCACAATTCTTTATCCTGACACAAGGGCAATGAGGGTGCTCTAAACAGATTCTAGCCCTACTCTAGGGTGGCTAGAAGGAAAAGTGGGACGGGCGTCTTATGGGCCTGGATCTGTAGAGAGGAGGAAAGCAGGCGGAACGGCGGACGACGATCGCAGACCAACAACGCGTTCGCCGCCTCCTCCGAAGCCAGTGTTCCGAACGCGGCTCATACAGCAGGTGACACCGATCCAGCCGTTGGAAACTCTCTGTAATACAGTCTCCTCTAGAGTTCTCTCGTCGCAAGAGAGTTTAAACGCTGACTAACAACCTCAGTTTTCTGAGGGGAAATAATCATCCTCGCGCTCATCTCTCCTCGGCTGCGAGGTATGCCAAGTTGGGGCAAGGTGAAACGTGGAGGATATAGGAAAAGTGGAGGGGAGGGGTCAAACGTGAAAAACGCGAAGTGTCTCGTCGTCTTTTAAAGCGCTTTAAGGCATTCAGACCTAAGGATTTGCAAATGTGTGAACGGGCCTTTAAATACCTCAGATCAGAATATTACATCAGCCTGCGCGTTCTTAAGGCATTTTAATGATTGCAGTTGAAATCTTAATAATAATGTCGCACGCCGCTTCAATGCAACTCTATAAATTGTATGGTAATCCTACAAACAACGTACTTCTCCTACCTTTCCTTTTCCTCCAGGATGCTGCGAGTACATGTATTCGGGACTACAGTCCGCACCCGGTAAGACGTTCGCAGGCCATACCTAGTTCGGGAAAGTAAAACATAGCACACACAGCACACCTGAACAATTTTCTGATTTATTAGCTCAGAAAGAAGCTTGTATCATACGTAAATCAACGTCAACATACTCAGTTATTCATAATATCATTCCTGTCTTAGAAAAAAAGACAAATTCTTGTACAAGTTAGCACCTGTAGCTAGTCCACATCGGATCCGCAGACTAGAGTCCGAATATACGGTACTTTTATTATAT